>JZKD02S2429763.1:168495-191923 GCA_000966675.3 Picea glauca
TCAAGTGGGGGGATGGTGATGTGTCACCTAAGCAATGAATATCAGGATCATCTTCTTCCTCCTATCCTTCTTCATCAACAACAAGGTTGTTTTGTAAAGGAGTTTGTACCTTTTGATCATACCTATCTTTGCTTCTAGGATCTCTTGGAAGGATCTGAGGAGCATTGTTGGGTCTCCTGAAGTTACCTTTGTCATCAACATTTTGAGTATTTCTATAGGTCTGCTTTCCTTCCAGCTTTAATTTCTCTATCTCAGTAGAAAGAGATTTAACTAATTTGGTAAGTTCATCTACTTGAGGATGGATAATAGGGGAATCAGAGGTTGAAGATTCAGCTCTGTTTTTTCTCCTATCCCTATCAGATATCCCCCTAAGTTTATTAGATGCCACTATGTTGGATTCTACCTCCAAGGCTGCATCTTACATATGAGCTAAGGAGGTTGATCTTCTTTCTCTCAGTAGAAGGAAAAACTCAGGGTCGAAAGCACTGGCATAGGTGATTTTTGCAGAGGTTTATGTAGGCTTTATCTCAGCAGGGATCTTATTGTACATTTTTTTGAATATTTTAGAGAAGTCAGAGACAGACTCTCCCTCTTTTCTCTTTAGGGATCCAAATTATGTGATGTAATACAAAAAGTCCTTTTTATGTCCCTAATGTCTCAAAAAGGCATCATCTAACGCCTTAATCCCAGTAATGGATCCAAGGACCAAACCCCTAAACCACTTCCTAGCCTCACCAAAAATGATTTGGACAAAGACTCTCATCCACACATCCTCATTTTCAATATTTTGATTGTCTACATAACTGTAGAAGGCAACAAGGTGTTCTTCAGCAGTTATATCTTCTTCTCCTATGAATTTGGGCATGAATTTAAATAATCTTCAACAGGGAGAGAGTTCATGGGATGAGGTAAGACAAGAGGGGCATATCTTGCAGCCACTATGGCATCCATCCTATTTCTAGGAGGGTTAGCACCTGCCATTGGATTTTGGACTCTTGGTGAGCAAGGAGGAGAAGGAAACTTGACTGTGTGCAACTTAAGAGAAAAAAGAATGTATAAAGGGGAAATTTCAGTTTTCACAGCAGAAGGCTGAGTCTTGGAAGAAGATGGTATACTCTGTAAAGGGGATGAGGTTTCCTCTTCTTTGGCTGCATAAATTTTGACAGGAGGAGGAGTAGCAAGGCCTAAAGTAGGAAAATCTTCAAGACTCTCAAGACTGAACCACTTTACAATATTAGGGGAAGAAAGGATTTCAAAATTTTCTTCTTTCAAATCAGGTTCAAAAGAGAAGTAATCAATAGGGAAATTTTCAAAATCAAGATTGTTAAATACTTTAGCAGAAGGTAAAGGAACATTACTTGATAAAACAACTGAAGTATTAAGAGTGGAATCAGGCAACTGACCAGAAGAACTTGTAGCAACAGCAGAAAAACTTTCTTGAGAAGTTTTTCCCTTCTTGATTATCTTCTCTGGGTTAGCCTTAGGTGGAACCAAAGGTAGTTGTGGATTTTATCTCGTGTGTCTGCCTTTAGGAGCCAGAGCTGAAACAATGGATTCTCTAGGTGCAAGTTGCAATCTTCAATGTACTGAGTTCCAATGCACCTTCATAACTAGTAATCTTTTTCGTTCAATCCCAGGAAAACGTCTTCAATTTGTTCCTCGGAAATGGCGCCAATAATGTTAACACTAGGAATCACCCTAGGATTGCATAGAAGGTAAGCCCAGTACCCATCAGGTTATGTGTAAATGTAAATGCGTTTTAAAGAGGTCAAACAGACAAGACTCAAGATAATAATGTTCTAACTCATAAATCTGGGCTAGCATGCGCAAGAAATTGAGGTCTTGACCAACGTCAATCAGTAAATGGGAGTAAAGTTGAATAGAGGGAAGGATTTGGTGAGAAAAATGTAGAGGTTTTCTATAGACATCAGGTATGTAAGTAACCTAAGGAAGAAAAACTCAAACACAATATCATCTTGAATTCAAAGTTTAAGGACACTAAAGAACATCGTAATAATATTATAATCAAACATCCATCATAATATCACTAAAATAATTCATGTGAATATTTCAAGCATGAATACTTCATAATCAAAGGCAAATAAGTTGGAGTAAGAAAGTTGACTTCTATTAATCAAGATATCTCAAATCAAGTACATAACCAGTTCACAAAAGCTTCATCAAAATATTACAGCATAAGGGAGCCTAGCTCAACCATTCAAACCTACTAAATCATTTAGACTATCTATTTATAACAAAAGGGGAGGCAACAGTTGGAGGTGCGAGCTGGCCTTATTCCCATGAAAATCTCCAAGGATTTATTCCATCTAACAGCTTAAACTAACAATTGTGCTATAAAAAGGGAAAATGTTGGCCACTGATCCAACCAACTTTGAATTGACTTGATCTTCTTGATACGCATCTCCCTGCATGCCAAGTGTCTTTCAGATGCTTGTAACTATCATCATGTTGCCAGCTACTATATTTTCCTTTCTCCAAATCAACATCCATCCATAAGAATGATATTTCAAGCTCCTTGATTCTTGGTACCTGTTGGTATCTTTATTCGGTAACCCTCTAGGTAGCGAGCCTTTGTAGCGCCTTCACCAAATTCCTGTAATTTTGTAGTGCTACCTCCTAACTAGGCATGTCGAATGGGTAGCGCCACGCTTGTTTACCTCTATCAAAATTTGACCTCTGTCTAAAATTTCAGTAGCGCCTTCCTGTGTACCTCTATCAAAATTCAGCCTCTGTCTAAAATTTCAGTAGCACCTTCCTGTGTCTTTGCGTACAATTTGGTAGCGCCTCGACTAAATTCACAACACCACATTTCAATGCTGATAGATTTGGTATCACCCCTGGGTAGTTAGCAGCGCCATCGCTACATCAGTCTTAGGTGATTAGGCAATGTTAGAGGCAGCAGACTGATGGGACATGAAATTTAGATGATTTCATAGCACCATAGCACTATGGAATGTATGCGCTACCACTGTTGAAATGATTAATTCTTTGCAAAATACCAAAACTCTGAACAGTATGCATTAGAAGCCTGTATAGCCTATATAGGTGGCAGAAGTAGTATTTCCTCAATTAATTATCCTTGCAAAAAGGGGTCATTCTAAAAAATGGAGCTCACTTTTCACCAATCACTTCATCAACCTGACACTCCTTCTTATAGAATGAGGACTTCCCTTTGGCACAACAACATGCTTCCCTTTAGCAGTAATAAGCTTCTTCACTGGATCTATGCTTTCCTTGGCTACTGGCTTTTCCTTTTCAATAGCAGCTTCAACCAACACATTCAAGTTTCTTTGAGCCATCTCATCTTGTTATTGTTGCAAATTTTCTTTGAGCTTTCTGTTCTGAGACTGAAAGTCTATGTTTTTCCTATAGAGTTTCTTGAGTTACCTATGAAGAGACTGGGCTCTTCTTGCTGGGAATCTTGTTTAGTCAAGAGTGTGGTTGTAGACATCCATGAGTTCTTTTATCTTAATTCTTTCAGATGGGGCTTTAGATTTCATACGAGCCACCTCCTTTCTAGCTTCCCTGAGTTTTTTAATCAATCTTTTGAAGGTCTGGTTGCTAGGTGGATTAGTGATGTGGACAGCCTCAACAGGATTTTTTATGGCTTCATATTTCAGCTACACAGGGATTACTTCTTCTATCTCAATAGGCTTCTCACTTCCTTTGCCCTTGTCTTTCTTCTTCTTCAGAATGGAAATCTTTGGTAGGACCTGTTCTTCAATAGCCTCTTTGAGAGTTGATGACCTTGTAAAAGGCTTTTTGATCTTGGTGCTAGCTGCTGAAGGAGATGAAGAGAAATGTATTTTCCTTCCTTTCTTGGCTATTTCTTTAGTAGAGGAAGGGACCTCTTCTAGTTCTAGTGAAATAGGGGGTGAAAGGTCTCTTTGTGTAGAATGGTAAGTCTCCTCCTTAGTTCTTGAAACCTCCTTAATGGTTTCTTGATCTTGAACATGATCTTTACTCTTTATTTTCTTGCTAGCTCATGTTGGAGAAGCACTGGTGGATGGAAAAGGGCTTGCTATATGTGACTGAGGAATAGCTTCTATGTCTAATTTCATGCGAGCAACAGTAATGAAGTGTTCCCATGAGATGTTCCTATTTCTCAACTCTTCAGAAACCAACATTCTAATCAACCCAGAATGAAAAATGCTAGTATCCACAGCCTTTGATTTGGATTGAACCATGTCTGACATATTGCCTATGATTCTCAGCAAATAAAAGGGAATGTTCATTTCAACTTTGTCAGTAAAATGCAGCAGAAGCCTTATATGGTACTGGTATAGTGTATTGAACCTCCCCTCATATATGAAGTGCCTTTGAATGATCCTCAGCACTTTATCAAACTCTCCAACCAGATGACTTCTTGGTACTCCTTTGGATAGATTGTCAGTTTGATATTCAGGCTTTAAGAAGTCTTTGGAAAAGGATGCATCCAAGGCCATTTATTTAAACCAATTCTCTCCAGTGATAGGGATACATGTACCTGCTGAAATAGAGGTCTCAGACACCTCAAATTCTAGATCCCCTACCTTGGTCTTCAAGCCATCAAAATGTAAGTCAAACTGCCTTGCCACTGCAGGATGACCCCTTTGCATATTTTGGCAGAAAGTGAGGCAACCCACCCTTTGAAAAACTTTTCTAGCCATGGGCTCTGCCTCAAATAAAAGCATGTCTGCAGGCTCAGTTATAACCACATTACCTCCCTTGTGTGACCTCTTCTTCTAAGGAGTCTCCATAGTTTAGGATGAAATCTTTAAGAGCTATGGAGTGGTGATGACTAGGAAAACAAAGAATTAGACTTCAAAAGAATTTGATACTGAAGAGTGGTTTCCCCTTTAAGGAATTCTCTCTAACTCGGACTGATTGCTAGCTTAGGAAACAATGGTTGTGAATTTCCCTCCCTTGACTATGTACAGATATTAAAACTGGGGAATAATAATATGGTGAAGGGATGTATTATAATTGTCTTTTAAATCTAGGTCGAAAACAGTCCAATTCAAAATATAGAGGAGGCAGGGGAAAAGGCAGGTTTGTTTCAGTAGCTTTTTTGGGTAGCACACTGCGCGTACAGGAGATGAAACTTTCTTGGACAGTGAGAGCTCGGGAGAAATGGTGAGTAGATGTTTTAAGACTGATAACCAAGTGATGGTAAATATAGGTTTGAGTGGAAGTAAAACTGATAGGAAGGCGTGAGGAAAAATATCTCCTCCATCTATGCAGGCACAATAGCTACCAAAACTCCGGGCGATAATTTCTCCTTGAAATTGATATGCAGAGGGGGGAAATCATGGAATACCTAGAAAATGATGACAACTCAGGTTTTCAGAAAAATGTTAGGAGAGTATCACAAGAAAATCGGCCTCTGAATCCACCTCAGCATCAGATTTGGTAGAACCACTGCCAACTGGTTCGAACTGGTAATTTGTGCAGCGCAGAAATTTGAGCTTTCAAAATTTGAAAATCGTTAGCAAAGCTCATAAAGATGAATCCTCGAAGGAATATTTTAACTAACCATGGTGCTGAAAACAAGTAAGAGATGACATCAACACAATAATCACAAGTCGTGGTTAAAGATGAAGGACAGGGAGTGCGCTACGGAAACTCCTAGTGAGTTGGCAGCACTCCCTTTTAAAAAATGATTTGACCGACAAGCATAGGACAAAGGCACAACATGGAAAGGCTACGGAGGCATGAGTGAGGACGGTGACATGTCAACTCAAGCTGGTCATGGAGTGAGTCAAACTTGGTATCAAATCATGAAGGGGATCAAAACATAAATCATGAAAATGAACCCAGGCCAAAAGTTCATGTGAGGATCGAATTTTGAGCCATGACTTAAACCTTTGTTTATCAAAGTCATCTAAGTAAATCACATATTTAAGGGACAAATCAAAATTAAAAAAATCTAAAGGCTTAGAAGAATCAAAACTAAGGGCCATTATGAATTTCCTCCTCTTACCTATTTCCTTGCCATTATGTTAATACTTTGAGTGGTTATTACTACACCATGAAATTGTCCTTTGGGATATCCAATTTGATTCATGCATCTTATATGATCTCCCAATAATGTAGGACATTGCATATGAAATCCAACATAGGGTTTTGTCAACAATTCCCCTTTGTTGATCCCCTTACCATGTGTCTTCCTAAGTCAATACAAAGAAAATTTTGAAAACCTTTGGCATCTCCCAGACAACTACACCAAAAATGAGAGGCCAAATAACCATGCTACTATTAATAGCAATAGAGAATAAATTAGTCATACATTTACTTATTTCAAACCAGGGTTCTAAATGCCCTCAGGGAAATTTCTAAACAAGGAGTCTAAATGCCCCTTTAAAGTCTCGAGCCCCTCAGGTTGCAGACATGGAGTACCAAAAGACAGATGATTCACAACATCCACATGCATAGATAGACACCCACTTCACTACCACACATCCTAGATTCATGGAGATGGAATCAACCACACCATCTTGCTTCTGGAAGACGATGGGTCTTACTCCATGAGGTACAAGTCAGGTATTGTGGTAAGTGTCACTTTAATATTTGAGGCATTTGAGTATGTTGCATTTAAATTTGCTTTTGATTATAAAATGTTTGCTTGGAAATTATTCTCTTTTCCATGTTTCACCTTCGTGGTTGACATTCTTCCCTAGTAAGTGGTCACCCTTAGGGATGGGTTTTCTAATGGGATTTCTCCTTGAAGATTCATTGTGCCATTCTCGATCATACTTACCACTTTTCACACTTCTCCCCTGCTTCGTCTCCTTATATTTTGGGATTTTCGGGTGTACTAACTCAAGAAGGGATTGTACCTCATTTCATGGGAAGAAAGGATTGAAGGCCCAGAGGTTTGTAGTTAGAAAAAGTTAAAATCCAATAATAAACCTTTTAGATGCTCTCCCAGGGATCCTGAGGACATTGAAATGTCTCTCATAAGAAACTAATGGAACCCATGAAAAATGACAATATAAAAATGCCAACCAAGGTAGAGCGTATGTGGGAAATGTTTTTCATACTTAGGTAGAAGTCCCAGACATTGTCTTCAACGTGGGGAAGTATAGTGTGACCAGGGTAGAGTCAAGGTGGGCAATTTTTTTCATGCTTAGGTAGAAGTCTGACCTTGGATTCAACCTATAAACACTTTAAAAATAATAATAATAAATGGAAATAAATGGGCTTGGAAAAAGGATGCATTGAAAACGAAGGTGTAGCACACCATCTACAAAGGCACCCATAAATGAGACAATATGAACCCTTGTATTTCATAAACCCTATGCTCAAAAAGTCTTACCACCATCCACTTCATCTTCTCCACATGACTTAGAGAGGTTTCCACCTAGGAAACCCTCCTTGACTTAAGGAATTATTCACCCAATAGGTCGCCTTGTCAACCCTCCCATACATAAACTTGGCAAATTGTGTAGGGTCTTTGAGCACTTGTTTAATTTGATGAAGTCATTTTTGATGTACATGCTTATATGTCTCTTCTATTAAATGTGATTTTACTTTCCATGATGCTTTGACTTGAAATCCTTGGAAGGCGTGCTTGTATGTCTATGCAGGACCTTGTTGGCGGACAATTTGGAGGAACAAGCCCAGCTTGGGCCTTCATTGGGGCAGGAAGCCCACCGGTTGGGTGTCAAGGCCCAGACCTTGGGGTAGTACAAGAGATGAATGTTTCCTTTGGAGGAAAATGAAGAAACCTTGGAGGACCTCACCTAGCCCTGAGCACTTGTTTAATTTGATGAAGTATTTTTTGATGTACATGCTTATATGTCTCTTCTATTAAATGCGATCTTACTTTCCATGATGCTTTGACTTGAGATCCTTGGAAGGCATACTTGTATGTCTTTACGAGACCTTATTGGTGGACATTTTGGAGGGAAAAGCCCAGCTTGGGCCTTCATTAGAGCAGGAAGCCCACTGATTGGGTGTCAAGGCCCAGACCTTGGGGTAGTACAAGAGGTGAATGTTTCCTTTGGAGGAAAATTAAGAAACCTTGGAGGACCTCACCTATCCCTTGCAAGCCCAACGATTTTCCTTTGGAGGCTAAAACATCATATTTTGATGGCTTGACGTCACCCTAGTGCTAGGGTTTTGGTGGTGATGGTGGCTTTTGATGGACACTTGGCACTTTGGAAGGATATCCCTTGTACCTTGGAGAGAATACCCTAATGAATTAAGGGAAGGCCTTTGGAGGCCCAACGATTTCATCCTCAAGCTCAACGATTTGCCAAAGTGACCAAGACATCACCCTAGAAGGAGTTGATGTGACATTTTTAGGGTTTTTTTCATGTGCAACCTTAAAATATTTTGTAAAGAGGAAAAGTAAATGGGGTTGGCCTCCTTACTTTGTGTTTTACCCTAACTTTATGTGGACAAACACGTTTTAGTACTTTTGAATAAATAAAGATAATTTTCATTTCATTGGAACATAACTCTCTCCCATGAGAAGAGCTACTTGGCTGAAAATTATGCCCCTCTTGGGTAATATCATTTCTCTCTCTCTCTGATGTTATGGTTTATCATTTTCTTGTGGAGTAAATTGTTCCTCTATCTCTTGGAGGTTATTTCTCTTGCTATGGTGATGAAAACTCTTGGTAATTAGGGTTTTGTCTTGCTTGCTCTTGGAATTGGTAAGAAAAATATGAAATTTTGTTAGTTCTTTTTCTTGTCCCATGGTTTTTATTGGATAGATAATTGGAGTAATATAAGGGCATATACCCTCCACTAAGTTTTATCATTATTGTTTGTTGAAAAGGCTATTACAAAGGTTGCTAGGAGGAGTAAAAGGGATTACACCCTCCTAGACTTTACTTTGTTAGGGTTACTTTCTCAAGGGAGTAAAAGGGATTACACTCTTCGAGAAGTAGTAGTCCTAACTTAATACAATAAGACTCCACAACCCATTTGGAAAGGAACTAATCATTTATTACATTAGAGAAATAAATTGCTTACATTGGTAAACGTGATTTTGAGGGATATTGATATTGTTCAAGTTGGAATATTTTCTTGGTGTCCTAAGCTTGCTAAAGCCACTATGGCATCTTGATTGGTCTGGTATTTCTTGAGTTTAAATCAATAAAAAGATACATCCATTAGGGTTGCAGAAAAACATATTTCATTTCCTACTTTAACTTGCATTTCAACGGTGGAAATTTGCTTGTAAGCCACTATTATCATTCTATTGCTTATTGGTTAAATTTTTGTCGGATTACTTACTAATTTTCGTGGTCGAAACTTGTTGATGTAGAAAATATTTTCTACAACCACTTGGATGTTACAGTAATTCTCTAAAAACACTATTTAACAACCCTCTTTCATCGTCAAAGTTTGTGCTTGAATATTGGAAAGTTATCTATTGGCTTAGTGCTTCATTGTCCAATAATTATTTGACAATTTTGATGGTTATTTCTGCAATAATTGATTGATTTCATTGTTGACATATACATTTGCTTACTACTTTAATTTAGGACAGAAATATTCACTTGCTTTTCCATTGGAATATTAGGCTTGTATACTTATCTTTCTCTTGCCTCGGGCGGGTATAACTATCTTTTGCAAGTACTCAAGCATTTGGAAAAAATTAACCATCACCAAGACTTGTTCCCAAGCCATCTTCCACTTTGTAGTTTGACCTATAGGGGCATCACCTTCCATAACTTCATTTTCCATCTCATTTCCTCCTAGGGTCACCCAAAATCCCCCCCTTGTGTAGGATTTCTCCTTCACTAAAGCAAGGGGAGGGTTTATCTAAGGTGGCAGTGGGTAGATTCTCTCATAGTTCTTGCCATCTTTTGGATTGGGTTGGGATTTTCCCAACCTACAGTTTGTGTGATAACATTTTGGTGTCATTTCTGAGGAGGATTTTGAATCCTCTTTTGTGCCCGAACAACATATTGGCAAGCTTTGATCCCAAAGTCTTTACCCCTAGCTTACCTGGTGAATCCACTTGAGGGAAGTTCCCTCTCCCCCCTTTTGATGAACTTTCTAAAAGTTCATCCGGCGACTCCACAAACAAAGAACCCACCTTTCTCAATTATCCTTTCCATCCTTTGACGAGCCTTGAGCTCATCTGGTGACTCCATTGAGGTGTCATTTCAGGCAATGTAATTATGGCACCATGGGGTGAACCCTTGCCTAGATCATGTCATATCTCGAAGAAGACACTTTTACAGATGGAGAGAGAAAATGTTGTTGACAAAGCTACTAAGGAATTGATGAATATTTAAAAGAGGCTCTCTAGGATATACCGAAGAACAAGCCCTTGCAGATGAAGAGATGCTTGAAGAACATATTTATGAAGAAATTTACCAAGAAAATCCCGACAAAGATCCCGACGAGACATTTGTATCCATGCTCACACTTGATGAAGATGAATTTTTCCTACCTCACTTTCCTCCTCAAGTGATTAGTATCAAGGAAAAATCTTATCATGAGGTTTACCAACCCCTTGAAGAGGAGTAGGAATTATCCCATGAAGGCTTGATTTGAGAAGTGAGTCCTTAGGAAGAAAATCATGAGTTACCTTATGAATGTGTTGAGCGCTTTAATGACTTGATCCATGAAGAGGACCCTCGTGAAGATGAAGTGCTTGTATCTACCCTTCCTTTTGATGAAGACAACCAAGCCTTTGTTCCTCCTGCACATCAAGAATAGAACATGACAAGTTACAACCATTTCAAAGATCTTGATGATACTTTATTCCATGATTTTGAAAGTGAAGAAGTGATAGAGGAGCCCTTGGGTGCAATGAACCCTTTATGTAATAATGTGATTGAGAACATTGATGATTTCATACATGTTGGAAGGAATGCATGGGATGTTGATTGTTTTATTTTTTATGGGGATCCCATCTACGACATTGAGGGAAGTTTCCAAATAAGGAATACATAAGTCTTTCCTTTGAAAGGTTGGTTTTCATACATGGATCATCCAACTATTTGGCATCATGATGATAACGTGAGTAGAGATTGGTCTCATCCATTCAAGGATGACTTGTCACAATGTACCCATGATGTTTCTCGGTCATACTTTGAGAGTTGTGATGCGTATCATTTTGAGGACCCAGATTCATTATGCGGTGAAAAAATTCATCCACCATCATGCTCAAATCTTGAAAAAGATAAGACTGTGGCAAACCCAGAGTGATCAGAGACTCATGCTACCAAGCGAAATTGTTTTCATCTTGGGACTTTTGGCAGGGATTTGCAGATAAAGAAGTGACGTATTCTGAGTGTAGAAAAAGAGTCTCTCTCTACACCCGAGGTCATCCCTTGCCTCATTTCCTCTTCTCTGGGAAATCATCGGGATTTCTTGGGATCTCTTATCTCTTCCCTGCATTTAGGAAGCAGTGATATTTGAAGTAAAGGTGAAGACAAGCCGTCGTCTATACATGATAGACCTCTTTAGAGATGGATTGATCGAGCTTGTGGCTATCATTTCATGCAGGATTTATGGGATGATCAAGCTTGTGGTTTCTCTTTCCAGCAGGATATCCTCCCTCCCACCCATCTCTATGTGTTTCCTTTCATGATTGATTATATGCTTTTTCATATCCATGATTATTATGTGCTTAACTTGTCCTTGATATGTTTTATAATTAAGCATGGGGGGAAGCACTTGGGTAAAATGTTGAGCAGGTGGTTGCATTGGTTGTATGAATTCACCCGACATCACCTATCACCTAATCTGCAAGGCCCCATGGCCACATGTAAGTAGGTAGGTCATCTTATTTTCTTTCATTTTGCATCTTGATTGCTCATGGTAGTTTAGCTACATTTCATTTTTCTCTACTTGAATTTTTTATTTACATGCTACTCTTTTATCATATTATATGAAAAGTGAAAATTTTTCTTTCTAGATTACTTGTCATTTTTTAGATTTAGATTTTTTATATATATGAGAAAAGGGTGAGTGAGCCACCCTAGATTTTACATTTTTATGTTTCAGTGTAGGCACGGGTCTGACTAGGAGATGTTGAGGTTCTCAGGCACTCCACAGCGAGTACATGTCCCCAAGTAGGAGCCAAATTTTATCCCTAATTTCTATGGATAACTAAGGAGATGATGTCTTGAGGCCATCGGGTTGCAGACATGGAGTACCGAGAGACAGATGACTGACAACGTCCACATGCATAGACAGAGACCTGCTTCACCACCACACATCATGGATTTGCGACGATGGCATCAACCACATCGGCTTGCTTCCGAAAGATGATGGGTCTTTCTCCATGAGGTACAAGTCAAGTATTTTGGTAAGTGTCACTTTAATATTTGAGGCATTTGAGTATGTTGCATTTAAAGTTGCTTTTTATTATAGAACGTTTGCTTAGAAATTGTGCTCTTTTCCTTGTTTCGCCTTGGTGGTTGACATTGCACCTTAGTAAGTGAACACCCTTAGGGATGGGTTTTCTACTGGGAGGTCTCCTTAACAATTCATCATGCCATTCTTGATTATACTTACCACTTTTCACACTTCTCCTTTGTTTCGTATCCTTATCTTTTGAGATTTTCAGGTGTAATGACCCAAGAAGGGATTGTACCTCATTTCAAGGGAAGAAGGGTTGAAGGCCCAGAGGTTTGTAGTTGGAAAAAGTCAAAATCCAATAATAAACCTTCTAGATGTTTTCCCAGGGATTCTGAGGACAATGAAATGTCTCTCATAAGAAACTAATGGGACCCGTGAAAAATAATAATACAAAAAAGCCAACCAAGGTAGAGTGTGTGTGGGCAATGTTTTTCATGCTTAGGTAGAAGTCCCACACATTGTCTTCAACTTGGGGAAGCATAGTGTGACCAGGGTAGAGTCAAGGTGGGAAATTTTTTTCATGCTTAGGTAGAAGTCCCACCTTGGCTTCAACCTGGAAACATGTTTTAAAAAGAAATAATAAATGGAAATAAATGGGCTTGGAAAAAGGAAGCATTGAAAATGAAGGTATGGCACACCCTCTACAAAGGCACCCATAAATGAGACAATATGTACCCTTGTATGTCATGAAACCCATGCCCAAGAAGTCTTACCCCCATACACTTCATATTCTCCACATAACTTAGAGCGGTTTCCACCTAGGAAACGCTCCTTGACTTAAGGAATTATTCACCCAATAGGTCACCTTGTCAACCCTCCCATACCTAAACTTGGAAAATTGTGTAAGGTCTTTGAGCACTTGTTTAATTTGATGAGGTATTTTTTTATGTACATGCTTAGATGGCTCTTATATTAAATGTGATTTTACTTGCCATGATTCTTTGACTTGAGATCCTTGGAGGGTGTACCTATCTTTCTTTCTAGGACCTTGTTGGTGGACATTTTGGATGAACAAGCCCATCTTGGGCATTCATTGGGGCAGGAAGCCCACCAATTGGATGGCATGGCCCAGAACTTGGGGAAGTATAGGAGATGAAAGTTTCCTTTGAAGGCAAAGGAAGAGACCTTGGAGGACCTCACCTAGCCCTTGCAAGCCCAATGATTTTCCCTTGGAGGATAAAACATTATCTTTTGAGGGCTTGATGTCACCCTAGGGTTAGGGTTTTGGTGGTGATGGTAGTGTTTGAGGGACACTTGGCACTTTGATGAGGGAAATACCTTGTACCTTGGAGATAAGACCCCAATGCATGAAGGGAAGGCCTTTGGAGGCTCAATGATTTCATCCTCAAGCTCAATGATTTTCCAAAGTGACCAAGACATCACCATAGAAGGGGTTGACGTCACATTTTTAGGGTTTTCTTCATGTGCAAACTTAAAATATTTTGTAAAGGGGAAAAGTAAAGGGGGTTGGCCTCCTTACTTTGTGGTTTACCCTAACTTTATGTGGACAAACACTTTTTAGGATTTTTGTATAAATAAAGATCATTTTCATTTCATTGGAACATAACTCTCTCACATGAGAAGAGCTACTTGGCTTAAATTTGTGCGCCTCTTGGGAAATATTATTTTCTCTCTCTCTATTATGCTATGGTTTACCATTGTCTTATGGATTAAAGTGGTGTGCTATCTCTTGGAGTATTTTTATCTTGCTATGGTGATGAAAATTCTTGGTAACTAGGGTTTTTTCTTGCATGCTCTTGGAATTGGTAAGAAAAATATGCAATTTTGTTAGTTCTTCTTTCTTGTTCCATGGTTTTTATTAGCATGATCCTTGGAGTAATATAAGGGCATATACCCTCCACTAAGTTTTATCATTATTTTCTGTTGAAAAGGTTATTACAAAGGTTGCTAGGAGGAGTAAAAGGGGTTACACCCTCCTAGACTTTACCTTGTTAGGGTTACTTGCTCAACGGGGTAAAAGGGCTTACACCCTCCTAGACTTTACCTTGTTAGGGTTACTTGTTCAACGGAGTAAAAGGGCTTACACCCTCCTAGACATTACCTTGTTAAGGTTACTTGCTCAACGGAGTAAAATGGATTACACCCCACGAGAAGTAGTAAACCTAACCTAATACAATAAGACTCTACAACCCATTTGGCAAGGCACTAATCATTTATTGCATTGGAGAAATAAATTACTTACATTGGTAAACGTGATTTTGAGGGATATTGATCATACTCAAGTTAGAATCTTTTCTTGGTGTCTTAAGCTTGCTAAAGCCACTAGGGCATCTTGATTGGTCTAGTAGTTCTTGAGTTTCAATCAATCAAATCTACAGCCATTAGGTCTGTAGCAAAACATACTTCATTTCTTACCTTAACTTGCATTTCAACCATGGAAATTTGCTTGTAAGCCACTATTATCATTCTACTGCTTATTGGTTAATTTTTTGTCGGATTACTTACTAATTTTCATGGTTGAAACTTGCTGCTGTAGCAAATATTTTCTACAGCCACTTGGGTCTTACAATAATTCTCTGAAAAAAGTATCTAACCGTCGTGTTTCACCGTCAAAGTTTGTGCTTGAATATTGGAAAGTTACCTATTGGCTTAGTGCTTTATTGTCCAATAATTATTTGACAATTTTGATGGTTGTTTCTGCAGTAACTAATTGATTTCATTGTTGAGTTCATATACATTTGTTTATTGTTTTAATTTAGGACAGCAAGCTTCACTTGCTTGTTCATTGGAATATTAGGCTTGTATACTTGTCTTTCTCTTGTCTCGGGTAGGTATAACTATTTTCTGCTGGTACTCAAGCATTTGGAAACCATTAACCATCACCAAGACTTGTTCCAAAGCCATCTTCCACTTTTTAGTTTGACCTATAGTGACATCACCTTCCATAACTCCATTTTTCATCTCATTTCCCCCTGGGGTCACCCGAGATCCCCCCCTTGTGTAGGATTTATTCTTCACTAAAGAGAGGGGAGGGTTTATCTAAGGTGACAGTGGATAGACTCTCACATAGTTCTTGCCATCTTATGGATTGGGTCATGATTTTCCCAACCTACAGTTTGTGGGATAACAAGGTCATAGCCATTGGGGTTGTCCATGGAACACATGGACTTGTAGCAATGAAGTATCACATAAATTACAGTAAAAGAATTGTAGAAATAACCTATAGCACATGGATCCATATCAAATGGATCTATGACATCTTCTAGCTAATTCATTATTGAAAAGACAAATACAAAGCATGTTATTGTTTCTATAAAAGTTAATCAGAATATCAAATGAAAACTAAAAATTCATGATGAAGATTACCTTAAGCCGTGACTTTGGATTTAAGTATCAAAATGGTGGCAACAAAGTATAGGGGGTAAAGAAAAAGGATAAATATATAGGAAAAGGGTTGATTAAAGGATGGTAAAACAAAGCCCATGAGAGAGGCAGTGAGAGAATGCATGAAAAACCCATTATGGGTTGTGAAACTATAACAATGAGTGCCATCAACCCTGAAAATTAGACCAAACAAGGGTGTCATGTTTTTACTTCTCAATTTTGACATATTGTTTCAATACTTTGATAAGTTTAGTAAACCAAATAACCGCATGAAACTAGATTCATTCCATTATGTTAAATTTAAAGGATAATTTTAATTTAAAATCAAAATTATGATACATTTAAAATGCACCATTTTCACATTAAATAATAATCTTGAAAGTTGCATAAAATAAACTTTAACTAGAGTGGCACGGGTAGGGGAGAGTCTCTTCAATCTCAATGTGGGGGGAGGGAAGTATTGGAACTATCATTGGGTTTTGGCATTGCCTCCAATAATGAGGTAGAATCTCTCACAACCCTAGAATGGATAATGAACAGCTTTTGGACCAAGGTATTTAGGATGTTATCATCACAGGGGACTCTACAATTATCATAAGGTCTCTCTTGAGGGGAAAACCTATCAAGGAACCAAAAGTAGTTGGAATTATACAATAGACCCTAGTCTTGTCTCGTAAATTCCACTCCATTTCCTACTGCCAAGTAAGAGGAGAATTTAACAAAGACACGGATAAAAGTGAAAATATAGACAACTTTGAAAGAGGTGAATTTGTAGTGTGATGAAAGGATTACTAAATCACCCCCTCTCCCACTCCCATGACCATGCTCTTGGTAGGCCCTAAGACTCCTCATGCAATTCTAGGTAACTCTCCAAGCATTAACATAAGTGATTTTCCTTTGTCCACTTGGCAACCATTGTGCATGCAACCATACATTTGTCCTTATCTCACCATCCCCTCATTCATATTGCAAATGAAATCCAATTTATTTCTCCCTCTAATTCTTATGAATGTGTGTTGTGGCATCATGTTTGTGTTTATTTTTGGTCTTGTCGAGTATTTTCCAACATGGGTACTATGAGAGCACCTAATTAAATGGTGGTTTAGGGAGATAGTTGGTCATTATTCTCTAGGTTTGGAGTGCACCCTATGTATATGGGGTGACATTGAATAGTTGGAGAAGGAATTTGGGGACAACCTCCCTCCACTATAATGTCCTTCATGTAGACTCGAGCACTTCAACCTCTGCAAATTATGTTGGACCTTCAAACACCAACGCAAACAATATAGAGACTCAAGGGGTTCCTTATGTGCATGCCCATCATGGGAATTAATTTATGCTTACATTTTTAGGTTTCATTAAACAAATTTGTTGTTAAAACAATGCAATAGGGTGTACACTTGTGCATTATGTTAAGATGGATCTATACTAGTTTATGTATATTTCTCCTTGTTATGTTACAAATATCAACTTTTTCTTCACTTACATTTACAAGTTTTACACATGGACATGACAACATCCACTCATGAGTGCACCAAGTAATGTTACTTGCATTAATATTCATGTGTTGATCTACCCAACCAAGAAGTTCCTAATCAACCCTTCTAACAAAGGTTTGTTCAACCAACCAACGTGTTAAGTTTTAATTAACCCTTCAACAAAGTCTTGATCTAGCAATCTAATCAATGTAACCTTTGATTACTTATGTTGATCAATCTTTAGTCAATAAATCATCTTGAGACCTTGTCACCCCTAAAAGGACACATAAAAATTGTTAAATAAAAATCATTTAAATTTTAATTTAATTGAGTATAACATTGAGGGTCAAACTCAGCAAAAAAGTTGAAAGATGGACTCCCATAACTTTGGGTGGATTAAGATTAATGTTATAAAAGAGGCAAAGGAGATTTAAAAAAAGAGGATTTGTGTTTGTATCTTTCTAAACATAAGTTATAAAGACATTGCAATATATAAAACTTAGGCAAAAGGATATTTGATCATAATTAAGAAGCACAAATGATAAATGTCTCAAACATAAAGCGAAGGAGATTTCAACATTATTATTGAAATGTGTATCTTAAGAAACATCCAATAAAAATGGAATGATATAGAGAAAATTATCATGGTTATTGTACAAGGATGAAGTGTAAATTGAGAGATGGTCCAAACTTTTTAGCCTAAAGGGATAGCTCCATTGGTTGTCGCCAATGTTGTTGGGCATTTGGTTAATTATGTGTTTATGTGTTAGTAGCTCCCTAATTCAAATCCCCTTGCATTAGGCACATTGGTCTACATTGACAAGTATATTAGGGATGTCATTGTAGAAATTTTCCAATCGAAGGCAATTAAAGCAACTTTAAAAATTTCACCTCACAAAGAGATTTCCCGAATCTTAACCTTGTGAATTTGCAGCCTTAGAGATGATCTAAAATATACTTTTACAATATCAAACAACGAAGAATATTTCACTCATTTTCAATCCCAATCAAAAAGGCACTCCAAGAGAAAAGATACCAAATTTGTGCCAACAAGTTTCAACCCCCCAGAGCAATCTTATTAAGCATAAACTAAATCTAGAATGTACCTTATAATAGCAATAAATCTTCCCTAAGATCTTCAATATCAATGTTAATACTCTTAACAATTTCAGCCTTAACTTATGTCAAATCAATAAAACATACTAGTGTTGGAAATTATCAAACCATGGAATAAAGATAGTTAAAATTCAAATCTGCAATAAAACAATTTTGAATAGTTAAAAACTTTTTTTATATATACAAGAAATGAAGTTCAAGTACATACTATCAACTTATCACAAGTTCTCCAAAACCCTATCTAGGAAAAACCAAGAAAACTTAGCCAACACTAAGGAGCTCCAACAAGCCTTACGCTAGCAAGTCCTCCTGGATCCTAGGCAAGACGCCTTCTCTTCTTCTCCTTCTCAACAAGTACAACCTAGAGTTTAATCAAAAAAACCATAACTCTAATGTCTCCAAGATATTAAGCCCTAACCCAAATATTCAAAATGCTCCAACTACTCGAAAAACCCTAACGCCTCCAAGACTACATAAAGTACAAAGAGAGAGAGTGAGAGACTAGTGTGCTACTCTCCTGACTTCTCTAACACAAGATGATAAATATTCTAATGAAAATATTATCTCCTTCCTCTATATATATGAGAGGTAAAAGAGGCAAAAAATGCAAGTGTGGGCTTAAACCCTTACAAACAACCTACTACAAACACAAAGGCTCACACGTGAAACACTAAATTCCAAGGGTACACATGTCAAACTCCAAGGTGATATCACACAAAAGTAAGGCTTCAATGCAAAGACTCTCCATGAATGTGTCCAATGCTCCTACAAGTCTCCAAGGATTCTAACACTCCTCCTAAGCTATGTGCTCCACCTACATGAACACTATTGCAACCCAAGGATCCCCAAATCAACTCCATGCCTCCATGTAAGTATCCAAACTACTCCATGTTGTTTAGGGTTCAACACCCTCCTCTAGAATTCCAAACACTCCTCCAATGCAAGGCATCCTCTTAAGCAAACAACCAATCTCCACATGGCCATCATGAAAAATCCCCAAGGTGTCTAAAGATCTCCAACACTCCAAGGAATAATGTCATGCAAGCATCCACCTGAGGTCAAGCAACCACTGAGTAATCCACATCCAATGTGCAAGTCCATCAAGAACCGTCTAATAGTTAATCATACACAACTTACCTCAAATCTTATGAAGCACCCCCAAAACATCGTGTAAACACTTTCAAAAAAAACTCAACTGCTAACAATCATCCACAAATGTAAAAAAAAACATCACTTTAAACTCCCCTTAAGATTTTCCTTGGAAAAAGAATATTATTAAACATATAAATGGATCAAATTAAATTATAATTACAGGAAACTAAACATGTAATGAAGTTGATGGTGTAAGTTGTCAAAGAGGGAGGAAACCCATAAAAGGCAAGTTGTTGAAGAGCTCAACTAAACACTCACCTTTTAACATCTTGTCCTCAAATTATAATTTTGAATATATCATGCAATTCCACTTGCCATATAGATCAATTGATATTGTTAATGCATGTGACCTTTTAACATGTTCTCTTTAGAATTTTTTCCATTTGACATAAAAACCATTTTCTCTTTATAATTTTGTCATTTGACATATAAAAACCTAACCCTATTATGGTATATTCAATTGATAATGCCAATGAATGAAAATTTTATCATATTATGCTTAGCTTATAATTTTGAATATATCATAAATTTCCATTTGCAACTAACTCTGATATGGTATATTCAATGATAATGTCAATGAATAAGTATGATATTGTCAAAAAATAATGTTAGAAAATCATTTTGAAAATTAAAATAATAATAATAATAATGTAAAAAGAATTCATATTATATATATATATATATATATATATATATATATATAGAGAGAGAGAGAGAGAGAGAGAGAGAGAGAGACTTTGAATCTCATCATAGTATGTTTCTAATCTCTATCGTCCTTGGCATGAGATTCCACTAAAACAGGACCCAATTCTAGACCTTGTTGTATTTAATAGGTTGATCCAAAATGAAGGAGCTCTAGGGTGGACTTGTTGGATTACTGAAAGGGGGGGTGAATCAGTAATAGCATAATTATAATCCTTTTTCTCCAAATAATCCAAGTGTTATATCAATGTAGAATTATTATCCAATAATGAGTAATAAGAAATGAACAATCACACACATACATAGTACACCAGTGTTTTATGTGGAAACCCAAATCGGGATAAAACCACATAATGATTTTTCTTATATGTCTTGAAGAATTACATTCATTGGAAGCACCAACTTCCTTTGTTATCCAGCTGCAACTGGAAGGAGGATCCAACCCCCTATTTTCTCAGGCTACAACCTGAGGGAAGCTCCAACTCCCCAATTCTCTGGCTACAACCAGAAGGAGGCTACAACCCCCTAAGTTCTTTGGCTACAACCGGAAGGTGGCTATAACCACATGTCCTTGCCCCATCCAACCACCCTGAAGTATAAGTAGAATGATGGAACCACTATCAATCTTTTACTGTGAGATATATTGTTGTACAACTGTAACAACCTGTACCACTTACCTGTATCCAATCTGCACAACTACCCTGTAATCAATTTGTACCTAAATTGAACATGTATATACAAACATTACAACAGATACGCGATGTCACACACCCACGATGGGCATAATAAAAAAAATTCCTTTTTCTCAAGGGACAGAATTCCCCGAATTCCTACAGGGGCCTAGCGCAGGTTAGCTCTTCCCTTATCCTCCTCCATGTGAACATTATCCATGACCATAGGATTAATTTACACGACGCATCACATTTCGTGACTTCGAGGATTTCGATACAAGGTGTCCCAACTTATCCAACCCTTCCAAGTCCCGAAACCCAATTAGGAGCCTAGCAAGCACTAGCCCTCTCACCTATCATCACGTTATAACCTCCCTCTAGGACTGGGTCCCAGATCCCATATGTTTTGAGACTTTGTGATTCAAAGAATCATGAACAATTCTTCCTTCCTTTCCAAATCTCCGACTCTCGAAGATATGATGGCTATAAACCCTCTGCTAACCAACGACCTAGATTAAGTCGGCGATTTGCCTTCGTGACTTTGGGAAAGTCTTCACTTCTGTTTTCTCGATGACTAAATCTCTGAAACTATGACCAAGCTAAATCGATGGTTCACAGGTCTCTCTCTATCCAACAGCCTATATTCAACCAGGATTTCGCCACTCACGAAGTTGGAAAACTCGTCCAACTCCTCCTCCTTGAAATCCCGAAGTTTGAAGGTCCAAAATTCTTCCACTCTATAGATCAATGGCTCTGAGCCTCCCACAAATCAACAACCCAGATTTTGTCAGGACTTCATGTTTCATGATTCGGGAGTTCTAACAACTTCGTCCCTTGACTTCCCTGAGTTGCAAGTTAGCGAAACACTGACCTCCCACCACACGTCCTTTCTCGATGGACGGTCCGAATGATTTCGTGAATTCTGACTTCACGATTTTTTCCTTGTCTCCAGCTTCGATCTCCTGATACCCATTTTTTTTACGAAATGTATGGATCTTCGCCACGTGTCCTTCTGGATCCAATGGTCCAGAATGGTTTCACGTTTCGCAAATCCTTAAAAATCTGACACTTCTGATGTGCAAGTCAGTGAAATGTTGATCACCCTCCATGTGTCCCTTCCGATGGACGGTTCTGATTTCTTCAGGGCTTTCAAAACTTTGACAAGTCCACTCTCCCGCCTACACAAGGGTTAAAATCAACGGTCAAGGTAGCTCCCGATGGATCCTGGGATCTACAGTCCCGATTCCATCGCTACTTGCAAAGACTGAAGGGGTCAGGGCCTTAACGCCTGTGCTCCTCCTATAGATCCATTGGTCTTGATAGACCTGAGATAATTCTGAAAGGATCTCGTCCGTTTGTTTACCAAATGAAATGATACTCCCTTTCGATAATTGGAATCGTTGTCCTTTCTGAACTTAGGTAACGAAATTCAATTTCTCAAAGATTCAAACTCCCACGAATCCGAAACCTTCGAGAGCTAACTCCTTTCCAGACTTGGATCTCATGAACCTTCAGATGGTTCTTGTGCAATTATCCCTAATATTAGTCGGATTTCTGGATAAGGGCTTGGGTACCTTCCAAAGTCCCTAGGCTACTGACTTGAATGAAGTGCCTTCCTAACTCACCAAATTATGAGCTATAACACTAGGGCGGGGTATTCTCATGGGTTTACCATAGTGGTAGCCATACCAAGGAGCTTACTCCGACTCTGAGAAAAGATGTAATTCCCTGGGGGAGGTGCCTTCGAGGAATTAACCAAAACACCAAAAGAATCAGGAAAATGGGACGATTCTCAGTGGAGCGGATGCATGCTCCAGATGTACTCATTTTATATAGAAAAAAACTATGGCACATGTCTTACACATCAAAAATACTCACTTTGATAGTGTCGCAAGTGTCGTCATTACAAAGGTCGCAAGTGTCGCATTTTTCTCACAAGGTTTCAAGTGTCGCAAACGATGTTCGAGCATACTGCCATGCCGACGACACTAAAGAGACACTTAAAACATCTCATGTACTTTATTTGAAGAAGAAGATCCCAAAAAATACCAAGACCCCAACAACGTCAGATGTTGGCTCTAAGAAACCATTTACTGTTAATAGTCCTGGGAGTGTTGATGAGATCAACAAGATTAAAGTGAAGAATCCAAAACCCAAATTCCCTTGCAGCCTTTGTAAGGGTGACCACTTTCTGAGGGATTGCCCTGGTCTTACCTAGGTCTTAGAAATGTGGTCCTCCACATCATCGGCCTCTATCGGTCATGTCGATGATACCCCGTCAACTAGTGATGTTCAAGTTGGTAAGAAGAAGAAAACTATCAAGTTCCCTTGCATGTTATGTAAAGGTAATCATTACTCTCACCTTTGTCCTCGTATGGACGAGGCTTCTTCTCTTTTGGAAAAACTTCAACTTCCAAAAGGTTATCATAAGCTTTCCTCTGACCCATCATTGGTTGATGGACTGGTCAATCCGGTTCCATCCCCGATTAGTTCGGTTGATCAGGTGGTCAATCTAGTTTCCTCCTCGATTGAACCACAAACCCAAGTAACTGATCCAATTCCGTCATCGATAAACCCCGCTCTTCATCAAAAGAGTGACACCAAATTGGTCGATCTTTTTCCATCCTC
>JZKD02S2429763.1:219657-235421 GCA_000966675.3 Picea glauca
GCTTTTGAAAGCATTGTCTCATTTGATTATATTACTAAGTGTCTTAAATGTGAGCCAGTAGTTTATGAGTCCCATTTGATCCAACCTACACAGAAAACCAAAATATATTTTAAGTTACCAAGCTTACACCCTTTACAGTCATGGAGTAATTTCTTGGAGTGATAACAAATTGGCGTCGTTGTCAGGGAACGAAATTGAAAGCAAAGTTTCCCTGGTAGAATGACATGGATATGACTTTTGATGGCAGACAAAATGAGGACATATAATTCGACTATAATCATTTGCCTGGCGACTCCACCTTTGAAGACTCCACTGGGAAGGATCCGATTGACAAAAAATGAAGAGACTCGGTTCTAAATCCAGGTATCAGCTCATTAGTTTGCTACATGAGCTACTGTTGTTCTTTATCATTTCCTTCATACTTTTCCCTTCACATATTAAAATAATTATCCTTTGTTTTGTATATTTTGATGATTATCAACCTTCTTTTATCAATCCATCTTTAGAAGAAGATTTGCAACCTGTTTACATTGTAAATGTTGATTCAGTCTTTTTGCTTCAACCCATTGATAAAGATGACCATTGTATTCAAATTCCTTTAGAATCTGATCAGCCATGTGAGCTTGAGGGGATTAAAACTGATTTAAACCCTATCTAGAAAGAAATATCCTTTGGTATTACCTATGAACCTTGTCAACAACTTGTTATTCCTCAACCCACAGCCTTTCAAATTAAGATCAAGATGAAGATGTTTAAGCCTTTAAGGCTGCCTTATCCTCTTGATTGTTATGAATATCTTCCCTGGTTTTCTAGAGAGAATCAAGCTTTAGCTGAGAGGCACTTGGAATCGTTTAAGGATTTTGTTGATCGTTTTCAAATTGTTCATGAGGATGTGATCATGAGAATTTTTTTTAAGTCATTGATCATAGATGTTGCCATATGGTTCAAAAATCTAAGAGCTAACTCCATTGGCTCTTGGATCGAATTATCGGATGTTTTTATGAAACATTGGGGTGTACACAAAACACTAGACTCATATCTTGTTGATTTCTATGTTTTAAAAAGAGAACGGAATCAAACTTTGTATGTTTTCAATTGAAGATTTTACAGCATCTAACATGGTATGCCTTTGGAGATCAGGCCTACAGAAACAGCTGCCATGATACAGTATGTTATAGTATTGCATTCAAAACTTGCCCTTCTTTTGCTAGAAAGGAAATCTTCATCATTAAGGATTATGTTTGAAGATGCTTTAGAGGTGGAAGAGAACATTTGCACTGCAAGGAGAATCTCAGAGCAGGTTGATGTTGAAAACCATTATCTACTTGAGCCAGCAAAATGTCAGTATAGTTTAGACTTTGAGCAAGAAGATAATGATTATGAATCACTTTCATAATAGCAGCAAGCAGTTAAAATTATTTCAGATTCTTCAACATTTCCAGAACATTCCAGAGACAGGGATTCATGTAAATTTTATGATCAGTTTACAAATCCAGTTAAACCTATGATAACTCATGATTGTATAGACAACTATATTTTTAGAGCTAATCAAAATCTTTGTTATTCAAACATTGCTCTATCATCATCTTTTGAGCACCATTTTGAAGAGGAAGTCATAGTTTTTGATGATTACAAGGTAATCACAAAAGAACAAAAGGGTAATCAATCTTCTAGCAGAAAAGCAGTTACACAGGTGCAACTTTTTCCTGAAGACCAACAGATTTATGATATTAGTTTCAAAGATCCAGTGGCAGCCTTCATAGAATTATATCTTTCAGAAAACTTGAAATTTTTAGACTTCTTTCGCTTCCACATATTTCATGTTGATTTTGGTTTTGTGAATGATTTTTATTCACTGTTGTTGCATTTCAAAAAACAGTTATTGATCAGTGAGAATGATGAAATCATTTCAGTATTAAAATTGTTTGGATGGCTGCTATGGAAATCATTTTTTACCTAACCAAAGTTGTAGAGCTGGTTAGGGTAGAGTAGGGTAGGAAATAAGCTTGTTGCCCAAGCATTTATTTTCTTTCATTTTGCAGCAAGTGTAACAGTCACATTATGTGAATAAAGGCAGTTTTGAAGATGTGCAAAGATTATTTATACAGGTCTGAAAGATTTTTCAGAAAGAAGTGATATGGTTGACTCCATGCCCAATGGAACACTAACCCCATGCCCAACGGAACACTAGAGACTAAGTTATTGATTTTTATTTTTCCAGGAAAGGCATTAGATTTGTGGTTCTTGAAAACCTTACAGGAAGGTCTCCATCTCAGTTGGAGCCAGATGTTAGCGATCAAAAATGATTTCCAAATCATTGACGCATCATATGACAAGATAGTCATTAGAGAGAAGATTTATTTTTAAATCTTAAGTCATGAAATCTTAAAGACAGGTTTAAAACTATATCATTCCAACACATAAATCAAATTACATTTCAAAATAGACCAAAAACTAATTTTTAGCTTTCGGTGGCTAAGTGGTAAAATTACAGGGTTGTGAGCCGCCGAAAGTTAGGGCTTTCGGCGGCTAAATCAGATTTTCAAGGGCAAATGAGCCGCCAAAAGTGCAGAAATTTTTCAGAATGCATTATTTTGGTCAAAAGGTCAAAATTCGATTTGGTTGAGTGTACTCAGGAGCAAATGATGACTATTAATCAAAGAAATTTTCAAATATCATCCATGAGTGCAGGTGGCACTTCATTTGATCAATAGAAATATTCTAAGAATCAAATCCTAAAATGTAGGAATATGACTAGATTTGGAAATATGGATTTTCCTGTTTTAGTCACCTTCTTGGGAGACAGATCATGATCAGCTGGAAGAGTATTTTTCGAAACTAAAGGAGATATTTTATAAGCACAGGCTACTCTTCAATAACCTATCTCAATTTCTCGAGATCTATTTTTATTTGTGAAATATAGGTCAATCTTTGAGCACCATATTTCCAGAAATTAAATACTTTGTTTTTCCTGTTTTAGTCATTGTCTTTGAGGACAGATTTTGATGAGTTGGAAGAGTATTTTTAGAAACTGAATGAAGTATTTTGTAAGAACGGGATGCTCTTCAATAACCTCTCTCATTTTTTCAAGATCTATTTTGATTTGTGAAATATAGGCGAATCTTGGAGAAGCATATTTCCAGAAATTCTAAATTATGTTTTACTTGCCACGTCACAAATTCGAATTTGTGATAGATATCTTCCACAAACTAAAGATAGGAGAAGTGATTATCAGATCCATCTTTTGAGGAACTCAAATAAGTTTGGAAAGGTTATATAAGCATGTTGATTTCATATTGTAAAGGGAGGGAGGTTCGAGTCTAGAGACTAGACCATGTTGATATTGTACTGACACCTTTTACATATAATACAGATCACAAGTTCCTTTCATTGTTTATGTCAGATTATCATCTTCTCTATTTTTCTGTGCTTGATTGATTATTGTTGTCTAACTTTATCTAGTTGCAAATGACTGTCATCTCATTGGTCAACTCATAAACACTGATTTAATAAGTAATCTATGCTATATTTATTCAACCCAACACATATCTGATCTGGTTGATAGATATAGATTTTCTTCACCCACCACTCAGTTACTCATCTGATTATACACTTTTGAAAGCATTGTCTCATCTGATTATATTACTAAGTGTCTTAAGTGTGAGCCAATAGTTTATGTGTCCCATTTGATCCAACCTACACAGAAAACCAAAATATATTTTAAGTTACCAAGCTTACACTATTTACAGTTAGGGAGTAATTTATTGGAGTGATAACACTAGCAACGGAGAATTGTCTTTTTATTCCATGATTGTTGTAGTAGTCCATAAATTTCTTTGAAGTGAACTCTCCTCCATTATCAGATCTCAAGCATTTGATTATTGAATCCATCTCATTTTCAACCATTTCCTTGTAGATCTTGAAGTTTTCAAAAGCTTATGACTTGTTCTTGAGAAAGCAAACTGCAATCATTCTTGTATAATCATCAACTAATAANATAGGCGAATCTTGGAGAAGCATATTTCCAGAAATTCTAAATTATGTTTTACTTGCCACGTCACAAATTCGAATTTGTGATAGATATCTTCCACAAACTAAAGATAGGAGAAGTGGTTATCAGATCCATCTTTTGAAGATCTCAAATAAGTTTGGAAAGGTTATATAAGCATGTTGATTTCATATTGTAAAGGGAAGGAGGTTCGAGTCTAGAGACTAGACCATGTTGATATTGTACTGACACCTTTTACATATAATACAGATCACAAGTTCCTTTCACTGTTTATGTCAGATTATCATCTTCTCTATTTTTCTGTGCTTGATTGATTACTGTTGTCTAACTTTATCTAGTTGCAAATGACTGTCATCTCATTGGTCAACTCATAAACACTGATTTAATAAGTAATCTGTGCTATATTTATTCAACCCATCACATATCTGATCTGGTTGATAGATATAGATTTTCTTCACCCACCACTCAGTTACTCATCTGATTATACACTTTTGAAAGCATTGTCTCATCTGATTATATTACTAAGTGTCTTAAGTGTGAGCCAATAGTTTATGTGTCCCATTTGATCCAACCTACACAGAAAACCAAAATATATTTTAAGTTACCAAGCTTACACTATTTACAGTTAGGGAGTAATTTATTGGAGTGATAACACTAGCAACGGAGAATTGTCTTTTTATTCCATGATTGTTGTAGTAGTCCATAAATTTCTTTGAAGTGAACTCTCCTCCATTATCAGATCTCAAGCATTTGATTATTGAATCCATCTCATTTTCAACCATTTCCTTGTAGATCTTGAAGTTTTCAAAAGCTTATGACTTGTTCTTGAGNCTGCTTCTCTTTTGTTGACTTTGACAAGGTTATCAAAATGCATGTGACTCATTCTTTTATGCCATAGCCAACTTTCATCTTTCTTTCCTAGACAACACTTTTCATTTCCAATTTCACTTAATACATATATGTTGTTTGAAGTTCTTGCAATTGTACCAACCAATTTCCCTGAACCTTCTCTTCTTATCTCAAACTTTTATGAATTGAAAGTAACTTTATGACCTTGATCACACATTTGACTCACACTTAGAAGATTATGTTTCATATGTTCTACCAGTAGAACATTTTGTGCCTTTTTATTCTTGTTCTCAATTTGGATTGTGTCTTCTCCAATGATTTTGGCAGAATTATCATTTCCGAAGAACACTGATCCATTTATTTCCTTTCGCAATGGAAGAAATTTGTCTCTATCATATGTCATGTGTTTTGAACATCCACTGTCAACATACCAATTGTGTTTGTTCTGATTAGCTTGTAGAGCAACTATGCATTCTTCATTGCTATATTGATCTTGCTTTCTTATCCATGTCGTTTTTTGAGGTTCTTGTCTGTGACTATTGTTACTCTGTTGAGGTTCTTTAGGAGGGACTGTCATTCTGCAATCTTTGGCCACATGTCTAAAATTGTTACATTTGTAACATTCCACTTCAGTGCTCAAATATTCAAACATGTTGTAACTTCTTCTTTGTGTTTCACTAAGTCTTCTTGAATAACCCCTTTGTGTATGACTCTCAAAGTTGGTATTGTTATTGTTGTTAGCTCTACAATTCACAGTTTTATGTCCAAAATTATTACATGCATAACATAAACCAAAAAATATAGTTTGGCACCTGGGAGTTGAATATCTTCTGAAAGAATGTGCTCTTATGAATCCTTCTTCTTGAGGCCTATCTGTTTGTTGTTGATTATGAAATCTGAATCTTCTTGGTGGAGGAGTGTCCGTGTAATCTTCCTTGTATATCTTCATATCCTCTTTGATTGTTTCTGCATAGCTTTTTGGATTTGTTTTTTGCTCTGTTGTTTTGGAGCTTGATCCATTTTCTCTTTGATTGTATCCAAGTCTAGACTTGTCAAGATGAGATTTTTTACTACTGATAATGTCATCCAGAACTTTTGAGTTATTCTACATATTTTTATTTTGAATATCATTTCTTAGTGTGACAATCTCTACTTCCAAGTTTCCAATGATCTTGTCATTTTTTTCTAGTTGTTCTTTGAGTGCTTCTTCAATTCTTTTATCTTCTTCTATTTGAACCTTCAATTTTGTGATCATTTGTTCTAGTTCTCGAGTATCATTTTTCTTGTCTAGTTCTGTTTGTAATTTATTGTTTTTCTTCTTTTCTCTTCTGATAACTTCTATGGCATACATTAATTCTTCTCGATAAACAATTTTTGTTTCTTCAATTTCGTCTTCGACTTCTTCATATCCTTCTTCGGCTTCTTCATATTCTTCTTCGGAGTCTTCTTTGTCAGAATTTTTTACTGCCATGAATAGAACTCTTCATGTCTCACTGTCATTGATTTCATCTTCATCTGATGATGAGATGTCTTCTTTGATGCATAAGTTTTTCTTGAAATCTTTCTTTGTAGTTCTTTTGCCTTTATATGTGTGTTTACCTTTTGAGTGACCTTCATCATTTCTTTTTATCTTATGAGAAAATTTGTTAGCAAAATGACCAATACCATCACAATTAAAACAAATTAAAGGAAGTTTACCTCTATACCTACCATTGGTTCCCTTGTTCAGTCTTTTGACGAAGTTGGCCACTTCTTCATCATATTTTAAGATGTCGTTGTTGTTGTTATATTCTTCTTGTTCATTTTTCTTTTGATTTGATCTTTTGGATGCTTTAAACGCTGCTTCTTTTACATCTAGATTTTCCTGTTCAGTTTTCATTTCATATGTTGTGAAGATTCCATGCAGTTCGTCCATGCTTATTGAGTTTAGATCTGATCTTTCTTCTATTGCTGATATCGTAGGAATGAATCTCATAGGAAGAGATCTCAGTGTTTTTTGAACAATTACAGATTCTTCGATTTCTTCTCCCAATCCTATGATTGCATTCATTGTTTCGTCATCACTTAATAAGTAAGCTGCAATATTCTCATCTTCCTTCATTTTTAGTTGTTTGAACTGACCTCTGTAAGTTTGAAGTTTTGTTGCTTTGACTTTTGTATCTCTTTCATAAATATTTCGAAGCTNCTGCTTCTCTTTTGTTGACTTTGACAAGGTTATCAAAATGCATGTGACTCATTCTTTTATGCCATAGCCAACTTTCATCTTTCTTTCCTAGACAACACTTTTCATTTCCAATTTCACTTAATACATATATGTTGTTTGAAGTTCTTGCAATTGTACCAACCAATTTCCCTGAACCTTCTCTTCTTATCTCAAACTTTTATGAATTGAAAGTAACTTTATGACCTTGATCACACATTTGACTCACACTTAGAAGATTATGTTTCATATGTTCTACCAGTAGAACATTTTGTGCCTTTTTATTCTTGTTCTCAATTTGGATTGTGTCTTCTCCAATGATTTTGGCAGAATTATCATTTCCGAAGAACACTGATCCATTTATTTCCTTTCGCAATGGAAGAAATTTGTCTCTATCATATGTCATGTGTTTTGAACATCCACTGTCAACATACCAATTGTGTTTGTTCTGATTAGCTTGTAGAGCAACTATGCATTCTTCATTGCTATATTGATCTTGCTTTCTTATCCATGTCGTTTTTTGAGGTTCTTGTCTGTGACTATTGTTACTCTGTTGAGGTTCTTTAGGAGGGACTGTCATTCTGCAATCTTTGGCCACATGTCTAAAATTGTTACATTTGTAACATTCCACTTCAGTGCTCAAATATTCAAACATGTTGTAACTTCTTCTTTGTGTTTCACTAAGTCTTCTTGAATAACCCCTTTGTGTATGACTCTCAAAGTTGGTATTGTTATTGTTGTTAGCTCTACAATTCACAGTTTTATGTCCAAAATTATTACATGCATAACATAAACCAAAAAATATAGTTTGGCACCTGGGAGTTGAATATCTTCTGAAAGAATGTGCTCTTATGAATCCTTCTTCTTGAGGCCTATATGTCTGTTGTTGATTCTGAAATCTGAATCTTCTTGGTGGAGGAGTGTCCCTGTAATCTTCCTTGTATATCTTCATATCCTCTTTTATTGTTTCTGCATAGCTTTTTGGATTTGTTTTTTGCTCTGTTGTTTTGGAGCTTGATCCATTTTCTCTTTGATTGTATCCAAGTCTAGACTTGTCAAGATGAGATTTTTTACTAATGATAATGTCATCTAGAACTTTTGAGTTATTCTACATATTTTTATTTTGAATATCATTTCTTAGTGTGACAATCTTTGCTTCCAAGTTTCCAATGATCTTGTCATTTTTTTCTAGTTGTTCTTTGAGTGCTTCTTCAATTCTTTTATCTTCTTCTATTTGAACCTTCAATTTTGTGATCATTTGTTCTAGTTCTCGAGTATCATTTTTCTTGTCTAGTTCTGTTTGTAATTTATTGTTTTTCTTCTTTTCTCTTCTAATAACTTCTATGGCACACATTAATTCTTCTCGATAAACAATTTTTGTTTCTTCAATTTCGTCTTCGACTTCTTCATAGCCTTCTTCGGCTTCTTCATATTCTTCTTTGGAGTCTTCTTTGTCGGAATCTTTTACTGCCATGAATAGAACTCTTCATGTCTCACTGTCATTGATTCCATCTTCATCTGATGATGAGATGTCTTCTTTGATGCATAAGTTTTTCTTGAAATCTTTCTTTGTAGTTCTTTTGCCTTTATATGTGTGTTTGCCTTTTGAGTGACCTTCATCATTTCTTTTTATCTTATGAGAAAATTTGTTAGCAAAATGACCAATACCATCACAATTAAAACAAATTAAATGAAGTTTACCTCTATACCTACCATTGGTTCCCTTGTTCAGTCTTTTGACGAAGTTGGCCACTTCTTCATCATATTTTGAGATGTCGTTGTTGTTGTTATATTCTTCTTGTTCATTTTTCTTTTGATTTGATCTTTTGGATGCTTTAAAGGCTGCTTCTTTTACATCTGGATTTTCCTGTTCAGTTTTCATTTCATATGTTGTGAAGATTCCATGCAGTTCGTCCATGCTTATTGAGTTTAGATCTGATCTTTCTTCTATTGTTGATATTGTAGGAATGAATCTCATAGGAAGAGATCTCAGTGTTTTTTGAACAATTACAGTTTCTTCGATTTCTTCTCTCAATCCTATGATTGCATTCATTGTTTCGTCATCACTTAAAAAGTAAGCTGCAATATTCTCATCTTCCTTCATTTTTAGTTGTTTGAACTGACCTCTGTAAGTTTGAAGTTTTGTTGCTTTGACTTTTGTATCTCTTTCATAAATATTTCGAAGCTTGTCCCAAATCTCTTTAGCGGATTTACAATGTGCAACTTTGGTGAATATTGTTTCACTGAGACCATTCAAAAGTGCATTGGTAGTTTTGGAATTATTCTAACCAAGTTTCATTGCTTCGTCATTTGTTAGTGGAATTGTTGGTACTGTGTATCCATCTACAATTGATTGTCAAATTTCAAACCCTTGTACCTGTATATACGTCTTCATCCTTATGCTCCAAAAAGCATACTTCTATCAATCAAAGTGTGGTATGCAATTTTTATATGAGTTGGTACTCTCCATGATCTACCTTTCAGTGGTTAAACTGATTTTTGAAGTAACTTGCTCTGATACCAATTGTTGGATTACTAAGAGGAAAGGTGAATCAGTAATAGCGTAATTATAATCATTTTTCTTCAAATAATCCAAGTCTTATATCAATGTAGAATTATTATCCAATAATGAGCAATCACACACATACACAGTACACCAGTGTTTTACGTGGAAACCCAAATCGGAAGAAAACCACGGAATGTTTTTTCTTATGTCTTGAAGAATTACATTCATTGGAAGCACCAACGTCCTTTGTTTTTCAACTGCAACTGAAAGGGGGCTCCAACCCCCTAGTTTCTTAGGCTACAACTTGAGAGAAGCTCCAACTCCCCAATTCTCTGGCTACAACCAAAAGGAGGCTACAATCGGAAGGTGGCTACAACCACCTGTCCTTGCCCCGTCCAACCGCCCTAAAGTATAAGTAGAATGATGGAACCATTGTCAATCTGTCACTATGAGATATATTGTTGTACAACCGTAACACCCTGTACCACTAACCTGTATCCAATCTGTACAACTGTCGTGTAATCAATTTGTCCCTGAACTGAACATGTATCTACAAAAATTACAACAAATACGCAACATGTAGTGTTGCAGCACGCATATGTATGTGTCCTATCTGTTATGCAGCCCGTGTATGTACGCTACCAAACTATTATGCAGCCTACGTATGCCTTCTGAAAACTAGGGTTTCCTTTTCTTGAAAACTTCTGACCTTCTGTAACTTCTTTCATATAGATCTGTAACCTGTCACTGTATCCAGACTGTAACTGTACTCTGTGCATGCATTCTCATATATAACCTTTACTCAAGGCAAGTATGTCCTCTCTAGTCATGTGTCATATAGGTATGTGTGATCATGAACAAGTATAATATCCCTCACATGATCTTAGTCATCAACCCCCTTCTGATATTCATGCTCTCAATACATCAACTACTACACAAATACAAGCTCTCAACCATGTACCATAAAAACTCTTAGCCATATGCCAAGAAATACAAGATGTGTCTCACAATAAGTATCATGATGATCATACCAGCGCTATAATTCTGTAGATCTGACTTATGCAGAAGATCACATGTAGCCACTAGTCTTTCTATGGAGAATCCTCAAACCTCTATTGTCATTCCTCATGCATACATCAAAAACCAACTATTCATAGAAATAAGACATACATTTTGAACCAATGAATGGATTTGATGTATCTGAGCACTTTAGACCTTCTTAGGAGCTTGATCTCAGAATCTAAAACCTCTACATCTTCATCTTTTCAAGTTTTCATGACTTTATCAACATGTACGCTCCTTATACACAGACAACCCACGTATACGCACCCTATGCACAGACAACCCGCATGGATCTGATGCACTGTACGCACCCTATACACAGACAGCGCGCATACGCACCAGAAAATAAGGTTTTCTATAAATCCGAGAATTTCGCCATCAACCCTTCGTGCTACCTCAGATGTTCGCCACTTCAAATGTATCCACAAGTATTTACAAGAAGCTTTACACAAGAAAATAGATATACAATATGTACAAGTATGTTTTTTATGAGTGAGTTTTGTCTCTTATTTATATCTTCATGTAGCCTTACACTTTCATTATTTTAGGGCTTCTTCATTTAAAATAATTTCCTTTTGCAAAGCACTTTACTCTTGGAGGCTTCTATGAAACTCATGAGGGTTCTCCAACTTCATATGGTCATAACTCTCTAACCGTGAGGAGTTATGTGACGTTCCACATACCACGGAAACGACATGACAAGCACTATCCATCTAGAATAATTTCACTCACAAATTCATTGTCCTTCATATCATTATTCCTCAAATAAGCATGGGTTCTCTCACTCAACAAAGCATCTTCCCGTGAGGGCTTTCACCATAAGGGGACCACTTTGGAGTTCATCCATTTTTACTTCTTATCAACCATGACAAGACAATAATGAGTCATATTTACATCAAATGAACTTGGGTTCATTACCCAAATCTCTGTGCTACGAGGCTTTCTTCAAGGGTTGACATCAATGACAACCAACCTTAATCAACTGCACGAACTAGATAAGGCAAGCAGTGGAAGCATTGTCTAAGCTATCCACTATTATATCCTAAAATAAGACCTAAAACTACTTGTTTGTTCATTACAGCACAATTTTGTTTAGCTTATTAATATTCGTGTAAAATCTCGAAGTCAAGCCGTCTAACAAGGGTGGAAGTCTACCCATATATGGTCCACAACAACACTTATTTAATTGTGGACAAATCTTGGGTAAATAATACTATTAATGAGGCACCGATGTACTAGTCTAATGGAGGGTAAGGAAAAGATCCAAGGACTTGCTTCATTGGAAAATTGGGAGATGGTCATTGCTTAGTGATCTCACTGATTGCTTTTATTGCTTTGACAAAAAAATATATTGTGTTTTTCTTCTCTTTTTAGAAGGTATCATCTATTCATTTTATTAGGAACATGGATTGATAAGACCCGAATGAGATTATGATTGGATCAAAACCTATATTTACAAGAGATATTTATCAGTGAACAAAAAAATTGTTTTATATCAGTTTAAAAAAATATTTAAGTTATGCAAATTTTGAATTCATTAATAGCAAAAATCTTATTTTAATCAACATAAAATTTGAACTAATCGATAAGCTAGCCAAGGAAGCAACATATTTGCAAGTTGACTTACTTGCAGAGCATGTGTGGAATAAAGTCTCATCTCTCCACCCAATCCAAGGAAGCAACATATTTGCAAGTTGACTTACTTGCAGAGCATGTGTGGAATAAAGTCTCGTCTCTCCACCCAATCCAGATTGCCTATTAATTGTTTTTTTTATTTTATGATCAAAGGCAAGTTGGGATAGTTTTAACGGAAAATCTTTTTCCAACTGTTGTGAGAGCTTTAATGGCAAATCTTCTTTTTTCAATCATTGTCAGATTGTCTGGCTTAGCATTTTAATGCTTTCTTGTTTTCATTGCTTTCTTTGTTGAGACCTGTAGTTTTCCATATGGGTAAATGCCAAGAAGTTTAAGAAGCTTCTATGATCTTTTTGAAGTTCATATTTATTTGCACTTGGCAAGTGATGGATTTTATCAATGTATCACAAACTTCTTTTTGGAGTTCATATTTATTTGCTCTTGGCAAGTGATGGGGTTTTATCAATGTATCACAAACTATTTCGTTTTCAGAAATAAATTGTGATAAAGAGTTTTTTTCTTTAAAAAAATTTTAACTCACTAACAAGCAAAAATTCTAGTTATGAATATCACATGGACTTTTTTTTACCAATTTTCACAAAAACAAGACAAATTTGAAAATGAAAATCCACCCTAATTTCTATGCAACAAAATTAACTCATAGAAAAGCCATATTTTCTATTAAAATTTGTTATAACTTGAAAAATCTTTACATTCCATATGATTCTCTTACTAAACTCATTATAACCTAATGCCATAGTTCTTACCTCATAAAAAGTAAAAAATGCAAAATATATTTTTGTCTCTTTACACACCCAAAATTGAAAACTTTCACACCACTTCTAAATAAATTAAAATGTACACACAGATAAGCTAAATAATAATTAAGACACATACATTACCATGCAAGTTTACATAGAGCATCATTAATAATTTAACTTTAATCAATTCATAATGGAAAATTTTCATACTACTTTTAAATAGATTAAAATGTATAGACATATAAGCTAAATAATAATAAAGACGTGCATGACAATACAAGTTTACATAGGGCATCACAACAATGATTATCGGATTTACATCTTAATAAACATAGATCTTTGATTACAGTTTAACAATCCCTATATTCAAATAAACTTTACTAAAATAATGCAAAAGTAAGGCTTATATCTCCACACTGACAAGTCAATTGGGTCTAGTCTGAGTGGTTGTGTGGAGTGTTATCCTCCCCACCCAGGATATTTTCCTATAAGTGACATGACAAAGTTTCAAGCTTTTACATAATCTGGTTTACCCTGGATACCATCCTCAAAATGAGAAGAAGTGCCCGATGAGTTTCCCCAAGAAATACATTATGCAAATAAATAAATAAAAAGTTCCATGCTAACAAGATTTAAAATAAAATAACAATAATTTCAAAACAATCTAACATTTCTCATAATCATCACTTTAATACATCATAAAAGGTCCCTTCTCTATAAATTCCTTTTTAACTTCATATCCCAAGGAGATACAACTCTCAAAAATCCTTAAAGAATATCTTTTGATATAACTTAACTCAAATTTTGATCGAAACCACAACATTATTTTATTGATAACCACAAGTTAAATGTAGTGTTATATATATATCCAATTGATGTTGTTCTGGTTCAGCAGTGAAAACGGTCGCATACCAGATCATCGACCAAAGTTCAATCACCCCAAAGATATAAAAAAGCAATTAGGACCAAGTAATTTTGATAGAGGAATACCCTTATCTTTGTCGCCTAGACAAATAAAAGTACCTTTATCATGCAAACAGGCCAGGCCACTTGTGGTGCACAAACTCGAGGCAAAAGTAAGGCTTCTCTTTGATTAAAGTAAGCACTTTCAATACAAATATTAAAATCGAACATGTCAACACACATTTAATTTAAGATTTTATGACTTGTTTACAAATCATCTCTAGACATGAACACGCCTTTGCTGTGAAACAACTATTCTTAAGCATACTCAAATGAAAAACTTGAAACGAAACTATACTATCATGGGTTCTTCTGACATAACAAGCAATATTCGATGGCACCATATAGATGCCTTGAACGTTATAACGAAACCAATCACATCGATGTTAATGGTGAAAACCATGACTTAGATATCTCACACATTATGACAGTAGTAAGCAATTAAAAAGGATGCCACTTTTAGCCGAGTATAATTCCAGTGTGTTTTTCCTTTCCAGGTCTCACAGATGAAGCTCTAAATTTTCCTAAGGAAACCAGAAACCTTAAGACCCTGATCATTATCATTGATGCCTAAGCTACGATTTCACGACACCTAAGCTATGATTTCATTTGATATTGAATATATATTTCAATGCATGGATCCCTCTCAAGGTTAGAGATTTCAGCCAAAATAAATGACACATTTGATCCTATGATTGGAGAATACTCTGCAGTCACCGCGCTAGATCTTACCTAATTAATGCCATTACCACCAAAATAAATTTGAAAAAGGATGAAACTTGTTCCAAAGCGGGGCTTAATGCTTGCATGTCAAAAAAAACTATAACAATGGGATATATGGAAATTATCACAACTTGTGTCTCTTCAACTGCAATACTCGGGGAATAGGCAACTTCAAGTTAGAAGAGGGAAAAGTCTAGCAACGTGTTCCAAGGGAATACCATCTGCTGTGTTCTTCTTCAACTCAGGATGGTTATATTCATTAGGGGGGAAAACAATCAGCTGCAATAAAATAGCATTGAGTCTGTCAGTGCAGGAAATGGAAAAAAGTAAACCAAGAAACCTGCTACACGGGCTGGGGAACGAACTTACCTGCCCTTTCCCATGTCCTTTTTCTATCGACCAGCCATGTTCGTTTATATGAGCTTCTAGAAACTTATCAAGTGATAAGCCCTCAACATTGACTGCCTGTTATATGAGATAAAATACTCTTTTTAACAGCCTGATTACTTTGAAATATCAAGCATGATTCCACCTCTTCAGCATCTGATACGATACAAAAATAAACAGACTAACCAACCTCTGCAAGGACATGTCTTGGTAACTTTTGGTAAGTCAGGGAGAGCACATGAATAGCATATTTTTGAATAGCTTTCTCGAATCCTGTAAACTTGGCAGAGGGGACATGACATAAGCCTAATGTAATGTCGGAGGATAAGTGATAACACATGATAAATCATACTTTGCTAACTTTATTATAACCATGTTAAATATCTCTATCTTAGGAAAATTATCAAGAAAGGGATCAAGTCTTACCAGGAACAACTTCCAATATAGCACGATTCCTGGGAGCCTCATCCCAGAATTCACGAAACCTTGCAGTCTGTGAAAAATGTAAAATCAACAAATACATGTCTTAAGCAAGTTTTAGCTTATGTTTTGATTCGACACAAAGCAATATGAACAGTTACGAGAACATCCTTAAAAACAAGATGATAATGAAATATCACATACTTTATTTTTTTGTGCAAAGGAGTGCATGAATGATTTACTTACCTC
>JZKD02S2429763.1:278519-290566 GCA_000966675.3 Picea glauca
AAGCCCTCTTTTAATAATCGATTGGCATGAACATTTCATTTTTGTATATGTGATGAAAGGAAATTTAGTGGAATATTGTTGATCTCCTCAAATATATGATGAAGGAGAAAATTTTCACAAGTAAAGGATCCTTCCATCCACTTGATTACCACTTGTGAATCCCCAAATACTTGAATTTTATCAGCCTCTTTTTCATATGCCAACATAAGATCCAACTTCAAAGCTATACATTTCTCAAAATAATTAGACCCCCTTCCCAGGCTTGCTTTAATTTTTAGCCAATGAGATTCTGATAGGTGCATTGAGCCCCCTGCTCCATAAACATGTGGATTCCCTTGAGTTGGTCCATCAAAGTAGATCTGGGCATCTTACCTATCTATGATCTCCTCCGTAATATGCCTAATAGGCTTATCAACCTTGAGTTGTGAGAATTTAGTAAAAATGTTCAAACTCTACATAACACATTGTAAGGGAAGGATGAGCCTATATTCAAATAGTCTATTGACATTCCTATACAACCATATCCCCCAAGTAGTAACTAGAGGAAGTGACTTAGATATTTTTATTGCAACATTCCCATCCCACTTCTTGATACATTTTTCAATAGAATTTCCACACCATATATTTATAAAACCAATAAAAGTTATAAATCCTGACCATTGGAGTCATAGGACACATGGCAAGCGATTGGAATTTCACTGACTTGCATAGTGGAGGAGTCAACGAAGCATGGTGTGGGAACTCGCGATATGTGATATCCTGAAATGATCCGAGCCATTGGATTGAGGGTTGATATGAACCCTTGGATCGAGATATGCTGTGGAACATTGGATGCATAAGACACATGGCGAGCGATTGGCATTTCGCTGACTGAAAGGTCAAAGGAAGGAGGCTCCTAACCTCTTGAACTCGTGATATGAGAAATCACAATATAATCTCAGCCGTTGGATTAAAGACAAATATGGGCCATTAGATCTAGGAGGTAGATCATGAAATACCACGTCAACGAGGATAGGTGGTAACTTATGACAACAAGGACACATGGCACGAGCATATAAGGACAAGTGTCAAATTGTTTCAACTTTTTAGGCCACTGGAAATCATAATTTTGAGTGACATGTGGCAGCCACTCAGCTCTTGACACATCATTGAGTGACACAAGAATGACGTCACTTCATGAGTTCTTGTTTTGAGAGTTTCAGCTTCAAAGTCCCGAAGGCTCAAGTACTGGGGTAGAGGAGAGTCGTCCGATCACCGCAGATGGTGGACCGTTGATTTGGCTCCATTTCAGAGTTTCGGATATCGGGAGTTGGAGGAGTCAAAGACACTCATGACAATAATTCTAAAATGTGAAATCACGAAGCACCTTTTGGTGCAACCTATGGTCACCATCGGTGGTCACATGAATGGAAAGAGCTAGGGGAGCTAAGCTCATTTTCAGCGATCACAACATGAAGAGTCAAGACTCTTCACCACAGGATTCCTGAAGTTGCGAATTGCGAAGTGTTCGTTTGGTTAGTGAGTGGTCACACCATGTGGTTATATGGTCACGAGAAGGGAAGGAGCGAGTCCAACTAAGCTCCTTTTCAGAGTTTTTGGGATCGCAACTTGGAGTGTTGAGACCTTTCGACACAGGATTGCCAAAATGTGAAATGCGAAACACATTTTGATTAGGCCCGTGGTCACATCCAGTGGGCATATGGGATAAACGTAAGACCTTGTGGATTTAATCAAATGGTGCTTTTTATTTGAGCATCTGATCAAAGGGCTACTGTTGATCTTCATGATTAACTGTTCAGTTACGATTCAGTTAGCAGAACCGAGTCATGGTTCTTGGACTGTTGGTGATTAAGTTGCTGAGATGTTTTTGCCCAAGGAGATTCTAGGTGTAACCAAAGAGCCAAGTGGATAAAAGAAACACATTGTGACTATGCGTCGTTGACTGTTCAGAGTGAAAAATGAATTGAACTATAGAAAGGTAAAATTATAGTATGCGCAGTGTGAAGAAAAATCAGAGATGAGGAACATAAGATGAACATAACAGAATAGGTGAAGAGAGAATAATGTGCACATATCAAAGATACATATCTGTGAGAAGAAGAGAAATTCGAGGTTTGCATGCTAAGGCAGAGGAGAAGATCAAAAAGCTGAAGAGGATGCAAGCATGAAGATACTAATGCAGGCAGAGTATAGTAGCACAACAGAACAATGATAAGCCTGGTAAGCCAATGACAACTATTGAATCACTGTAATAAATTCACAGAAAGAAAAGTTTTATATTTCAGGGTGGTCAGGAGGTTCTAGGAAGAACTATTTTCCTCAGAGGTTCAAGTGGGTGCTTGAACACAGGGATTTGTAGCTTCCATCTGGTTGCAGCCAGAGAAACCAGGGTGGCAGGGTGGTGCAAGGGAGAACAAGTGTTCTCTATTATACAGGTTGGATCCTATGTAACTTGAAGTTGGTGCTTCTATCCAGTTGGTGTTGGAACATTTAGGAAGTTGGTGCTTCCATCCAGTTGGTGCTGGAACATTAAGGGAGTTGGTGCTTACTTCTAGTGGGTGCTAGAGAAACCAAAGAGTTGGTGCTCTCAGCAAGTTGCATCTTGCAAAACAGAGGTTGTAGCCTCAAGAGGATTTGGAGCTCCCAAGAATGATAATGTAAAGAATATAAACATTACTTATCATATCAAGAATAAGAGGTTTTTCCCTTTATGGATTTCCTCAAGAAATATTTGTCTCTGTATATTTCATGTGTGTGATTGCTGTTGAATATTCTACTTCTTACTTTCCTACACGATTGTGATTGTCATTGAGTGTTCTGTAAAGATTTAATATGGGCATAATTGTTTAAGAAAAGTAACAACTGATTCACCCCCCCTCTCAGTTGTCCAACATTGGGGTTCCCCAATATTATTTGTGAAGAAGAAGGATTGAACATTGATACTTTGCATGGACTTTAGGTAGTTGAACAAGGTAACTGTAAAGAATAAGTATCCTTTGCCAATAATCGATGACCTCTTTGATAAGTTGAAGAATGCAAAAATATTCTCTAAGATTGATCTCAGGTCAGGTTATCATCAAGTATGAATTAAACAAGGATACATCAACAAGACTTATTTCATAACAAGGTATGGGAATTATGAGTTCACAGTGGTTCCATTTGGGTTATCAAATGCACCAACTGTCTTCATGTGTTTAATGAATGGTATATTTAGAGAATATTTAGATAAATTTGTCATTGTATTTTTAGATGACATTCTTATATATTATAAGTCAAAGGAAGAGAATGAACAACACTTGAGGATGGAACTGCATGTATTAAGGGAGCATTAGTTGTATGCCAAATTGAACAAGTGCTCATTTTATAAAAAACAAATTAATTATTTGGGACATATCATATCAGAGGAAGGGATAGCAGTGAATCCTAAAAAGATTGAGGCCATTAGAGGATGGTCGACACCAAAGAATGTGACATAGATCAGATCATTCATGGGCATTGTGGGACAATACAAAAGATTTATTGAAGGATTTTCAGAGATTGCACACCTAGTCACTTCCTTGCAAAATAATGGAGTGAAGCTTCAGTGGACATTGGAGTGTGAAAAGAGTTTCCAACACTTGAAGCATTTATTAACCAGTTCTCCAATACTAAGGATTATTGATCCAAAGGAAGACTTCATTATATGCACAAATGCATGTAAAGAAGGACTTGGTGGAGTCCTTAGTAAAAATGGATATGTTGTATGTTATGAATCAAGGAAGTTGAAGGAGCATGGAAGGCACTATGCTACTTATGATTCAGATTTTTCAACCATAGTGCATGCCTTGAATATGTGGAGGCACTACCTCATAGGGAAAAAGGTTTGAATTGAGGACATACCATAATGGTATGAAATATTTATTTGAACAACCAACTCTAAATTCTAGGCAAAGCAGGTGGTTGGAATTTCTCAGTGAATATGACTTTGATATAAAGCATATCAAAGGGAAAGAGAACATGGCAGCTAATGCACTTAGCTATAGGGTACATGAGTTGCATGCTACAACCATTATCATGTAACAATCATATTTGAAGGACATAATCTTAAAGGCTGCAAAATAAGATTTGCAATACATAGAAATAATAACAAAATTACAACAAGGTATTTTGCAACAAAAAATTGAAGACTACAAGTTGGGAAATGATGAAATTCTCATGTACAGAGGCATAATTTATGTATCAAATTCCCAAAATTGAAAAATATGATATTGAGAGAAATGCATAATGTACCTTATGTTGGGCACCCATGGTATCATAAAACTATAACAACTTTCAAGAGCCAATATTATTGGCCAAGCATGAAGAAGGAAGTTACTGAGTGTATTGCCAAATGTTTGGAGTGTCAAAAGGTCAAGGATGAGCATAGAAACCCAATTGGGTTGCTACAACCATTACCCATTCTTGAGTGGAAATGAGAATTTGTAACAATGGATTTCATCACCAAACTACCCTGAACAAACAAGCAACATGATTCTATCATGGTAGTGGTGGATAAGCTTACTAACGCTGCCTATTTTATTCCAATAAAGCTCACTCACAAGGAAACCAACGTTTCTGATATTTATATGAGAGAAATTGCTCGACTAAATGGTATACTCAAGACAATTGTGTCTGACAAAGATCCAAAATTTACATCAAATTTTTGGAAAATATTATTTAAGGGATTTGGGACAAATTTTAATTTTAGCACAACTTATCATCCATAATCAGATGGTCAAACAAAGAGGGCGAATCAAGTGATTGAGGATATGTTGAGAATGTATGTGATGGATAAACCATCAAAATGGGAGGATTACCTACACTTAGTAGAGTTTTCTTATAACAATGGGTACCAAGCATCTCTAAAGATGATCCTATTTGAGGCACTTTATGGCAGAAGGTGCAACACACCGGTAAGCTGGGATAACCCAACATATAGAGTAGTGGTTGGGCTAGAATAACTTAGGGAAATGGAGGAGAAAATGATGAAAATAAAACAAAATTTAAAGGCTTCTCAAGACAGGAAGAAAATATATGATGATAAGGGTAGAACTCACAGGGAATTTAAAGTGGGTGACCATGTATTCTTGAAAGTGAAGGCCAAAAAAGTTCCTTGAAGTTGGGAAATTGTTCAAAGTTGGTAGCTCATTATTGTGGGCCATTTGAAATCCTAGAGAGGATTGGGCCTATAACATACATGATTGCATTTACTACATCAATGTCTATTCATAATGTATTCCATGTATATTTTATCAAAAAGTACATAACTGATGCTAATCATGTTATTGATTGTAATGTGATTCAGGTGGAGCAAGAAGGTGCTTTTCAAGTACATCCAGTGTGCATACTGGACCAGAAGATCAAGAAGCTCTGGAATCGAGCCATAGAGATAAAAAAGGTCCAATGGACCTGGTACGGTCCTGCGGATGCAACTTAGAAACAGGAGGATGTTATGAGGGCAGAATACCTACATCTTTTTGAATATTTTTGAACTTTTTGGTGGTAAATGTGTATATTTTGCACTGAGGATAGGGCATGAATAATGGGAGGGGAATGTAATACCCCAAGACCGAGCCCAATTTGTAAATGTAAATATGTTTTATAGGCTAGTGAGCCAGGTTATTATAGGCTAGAAGGCTTATGCGATTATTAGGCCAGAGAGCCTAGATGCTAAAGGCTAGTGAGCCTATTTTTGTATATGTAAAAACTCATATCATTAATAAAATACATCACCGTGTGTAGACCAACCATGATAAAATAGTATGGGGGACTAAACTCTAGTAGGAAGGGAAAGGGGGGGCTAAGAGCCTAGGAAAGGGGCTAAGCTAGAGGGATTATTTCCAAAGGAATATTATAATATTATTCCTAAAGACTAAGGTATGGATAATTATTTTATCCTAAGTTCTCAGGATGGGGACAAGAGGGCATGGCTCTCAACCTTACACGTGTCCAATTTGAGACATGCATACAAAGAGTGTGGGATTAGTGCATGAGGATGCCATTCAATCCTTCATTCATTCCATTCTCTCCATAATTTTGACCTCTCCATCTTTCATGCACTCCTTCAGCTATATCCCATACCCTTCCTATTATGAGCAGTGCACCTGTACCTTACCGGAACATTTTCGCTGCCATCACTTGTACCTATACTTGGTTGATTTAAGAATTGGACTAAAGAAGTGGGTTGTCATGATCATTGGATTGAAGAGGTGGGTTGTCAGGCATGTAGGATTGAATAGGTGGGTTGTCAGGATTGCGAGAAACTCTCTCTAGCTGAGAGAATTATTGGGAATTGATTTCCAGAGGGAGCCGAGATGCAACTATAGTTCTTTGAGACTTCCTGTCCATCTTGTTGCTGAAGCCCTGGAAGAGAAGTGGGGCAACTGAAGGACTGTTGAGAAGATAAGGGGCACACTTCCTGGGGTGGGACATGCATGTGGGGAATGGGAGACTGTAGGCTGTTGGTTTGAGTTGGCACCTAAAGGAGTTGTTCTTGCTATCTGAGATACATCATCCTGGCTAGGAATCCCTTTACCCAGGTGGAGGTTAGTCCCAAATCAGGGGTGACCCACTGCTGAGAGTTAAGAGAAACATGGTCTAAGGCTAGGAGGATCGTGGAAGGTCTGCACACATTTGGTTGTATTTTATCAAAGATAAGTATCAATCGTGTGTTAAAATTACTTGTTGCATTATTCTTAAAGTGTTTAATTTCATGGGTTTTTCCTGTGTGAGTTGTTTGTGTATTTTTACTATTATTTCACATGAATCTAGGCATCTTCTCAGAGTGTTTGTATATGTTTAAAAATTCGTATACATTCTAAAAGTTTTCCATGGCATCACCTAGTAGGTGGCTGGGGGATGCTACAATATGGTATCATAATTGCTAGCAAGAGAATTTTGAGTGATGTGACTCAACCTGGGTGGCCAGGTGTGTTAGAATATGGTATTAGAGCTAATGGCAAGAGAAGTTTGAGTGATGCGACTCGACCTAGGTGGTCGGGTGTGTTACAAGGGAGGTCTTGGAGTAGTATTATTGCAAGGACAACCCTTGGAATTCACCAATAAATAATTGTGTGACCTCAATTTGGGAAAACCCACGTATGAGAAGGAAATGATGGTTATCCTTCATGCAATGGATACTTGGCTCCCATATCTCATAGGGACACATTTTTAGATCAATACTGACCATCATAGTCTAAATTACTTTCTTGAAGAATGGTTGTCTTCACCAGAGCAACATAAATGGGTCACCAAGATGTTGGGGTATGATTATGAGATCATATATAAGAAGGGTAAAGAGAATGTTGTGGTTGATTATTTATCTATATAATTTGAGTAGGATGGGTCACTCTTTGACTTATCATTACCAAGCCTAGGATGGATAAAGGAGGCCTACAATGAAAGCTTAGAAAATTATTCTTTAAGGAAACTCATCTAATGGTTTCAGGTATATCCCAACCCACCTAAAATTTATACATGGAAACAAGATACAATGTTATATAAAGAGAACATTTTTCTAGCAAGGGATTTATACCTAAAAAAACAAGTCTTAAAGGAGCTACATTCAACACCAATATCTGATCACTCTTGCTTTCATAAAACCTATGAAAAAATTAAGCATTAATTCTTATGGGATTCCATGAAAATATATATCCAAGACTTCGTAGCATCCCATGACACATGCAAAAGAAACAAGGGAAAGAAAGTGAATATACCAGGGGCATTGAAATCATTACCAATCCCAACACAAATTTGGATAGGAATTTGGGACTCCCAAAAGCAAGAAACAAATAAGTCATCATGGTGGTTGTTGACTGTCTTTCAAAATATGCTTATTTTTTTCCCTAACTCATCCTTTCACTCCTTCCTCAGTGGCCCATGTCATCATGGATACTATATTTAAGTTACATGGTATGCCTAGTCCTATTGTCTTAGATAGGGGCCCCACATTCACTAGCAAATTTTGGCAATAACAATTTAAACTTGAACGTACACAACTGAATATGAGAATTTCATATCATACTCAAACCAATGGTCAAGGAAAAGTGGTCAACAAGTGCCTAGAAATCTGATTGCAATGTTTTTCTTATGAAAATACACTCCAATGGGCACAATGGATTCCCCTTGCTAAATGGTGCTACAACACCATTTATCATGGAGCTACCAAAATGACACCATGTGAATCCATTTATGGACAAAACCCCCTATTAGTGGAATCCTATGTACCAAGAACCTCCAAGGTTCATGGAATAGATAAAACACTTCACACAAGAAAAAATATTATCTATATCCTCATGGAAAACTTGTTTATGGCACAAAATCAAATGAAACAACAAGATACTCAACATAGATATGAATGTTCTTTTAATGAAAGGGATTAAGTGTTTCTTCACCTATATCCTTATAAATAGACATCACTCAAAGATGAAGTTCCCCAGAAGCTAGTTCCCAAGTTCTATGGTCCCTATTAGATCATACAACACATTGGTCAGGTCGCCTACAAGATAACTCTCCCAACCAACTCCAAGATTCATCCATTCTTTCATGTGTCCTATTTGAAGAAATTTATGGGTTCAAATTACAAAGCACATACCAACTTTCCAAAACATGATGAAGAAGGTTCCATTTGGCTCCAACCAAAAGAAGTTTTAGATACTAGAGAGCGCCAGTTGTGCCAATGCACAATCAAGGAAGTATTGATCTAGTGGAAATATATGCAACCAAAATATGCCACAAGGAAACCGATAGCGATTCTACAATAATTTCCTCTCCTTCAGTCTTGAGGACAAATCTACTTATGATGAGGGAGGGCATTTTAGGGTCCTACCCTAATCCCTTACTTAGATACTTTATTAATGTATGATGCCACCTTCTTTGAATAAGGCCCATTAAATAGTTAGTTAATAGTCACTTTTTGTAATAAAGGGTCCTTTTTAGTAATAAGGCCCAAATTAGTTGGTCAATTGTCATTATAAGGGGCCCATTGGTAGTAAAATTCTCAATGGATAGATATATATTGAATAGAATGTTATGTATTGTTTTGTCAAGAAGTTTTATTGTATTTGGAGCATTTATCTTGGAGGTTTCACCCTTGAAGAGGCGAATGAACATAGATTTCTATTTTTATCTCTCTTTTCTCTTGTGTTCTTGGGTTTTTCATTACATATTATGCGATTGATATAGTACACTACAAAAGAAGACCCTTATTGTATCAATAATAGACTTCGAAGGAATTCAATTTACGATTGATTTTATGTTTGTTAAAGGATAAGATATAACACATGATGAAAGAACACATAAGAAAGGTGGTCATGTATTTCAATATTATAGACCAAGTGAAGCCGTATACCACTTTACGAACTTAGTTGTTGGTATAAAATACCAAATACAAACAGTGCCAAGGAATAATTCAACAAAGGTACTATACTTCCTACCTTACTATGAGCATGACAAGTTAATAGAGTCGATTAGTATTAGAAGTGATCCTAATGGTGTACTTGAATGACCATAGGTAAGTAGACAAGTATGTGGTATATTTGTTATTTTTTGTTCTATTTTGAGATATGTGTATTGTTTGCTATTTTTGTACAATTTTCAATTAATTTATAAATGACTTATAATTTTTGTTAATGAATCAATTTAACTTTGTTGTCCTTTGTGTCACCCATTTTATTCAAAGAATCATAGGCACATGAAGGCCCATAAATAAGAGCAACAATGTTTTTGTTATGATCCAAGCTGGGGGGCATATATATGGCTAAATGTATATGATATGAACCCAAGGGGGGAATATATGGGCCTAAATGTACATGTAATGTGTAAATATATATGTAATAGGGTTGGCCTAGTAGTAAAGGGGAATCATGTGCAAGTATGAATAGCTATATATAATATATCATGTATTCATTATTGTACATGTGAAATGTGATGTATGAATGTATTTGGTTATTTGGACAGACTCCAAATCATTGTTTCAAAGGTATGTTCACTTAAAACTATCATAAATTTTGATTGGAATGTCCGATTGAGCTGATTCAAAAGCCATTGGAAAGCGGAAACCTATAATATTATATGTGAATAAGTATTATAACTATTTTAGATCATTATACTTAAAATATTGAGGTTGTAAGTAAATCTTTGGGGTTATACGTCAATTAAGAATCAATGGAATTACCTAAATTTTTAGGATATGGAGATAAAGATGAAACCAATCCTATGGAATGGTTGAGGTTGGTAAAACAATATGATATGACTCCTTCAAGGGAAATAATTTTTTTTTTTTGTGAATCTTGGAAGTGGTGGATGAGTATTGATCAAGATACAATATGTCATTGCACATGGGAAAAATTTGAAGAACTCTTCTCAAATAAATGGATTAAGGATACAAATATGGAGGGAATGTATAGAATTCAAGATGAATTAAAAGAAACAAAGGAAGAGATTAAGAATAAGGGCGAGGAAATATCTAAGATATGATCCCTTAATGAATCACTCATTAAGGAGGTTAATAACTTAAAGTAAGAAAACACTAGCAAAGGAAAGTGGGAAAAAGATGAGTAAAGGGAATATTTAAAAAATAAATATGAAGATATATGTAGATTATGAAGCCATAATAAAAAACTATTGGATGAGGTTAAGAGATTGAAAGAAGACAAAAATAATTGTCAAAATCAAGAAGAAAAAAGGACCTAGATGAAGAATCTACCAAAATACTTGAAGAGAAAAATTGCAATAAGGTTGAGGAATCCCTAAATACTGATGAGGTAAAATCAGAAATGCAATCCAAAATTGAAGAATGACGCCATAATTTGATAAATGGGGTGACATTGCAGCTTCAAAAGGAGAAAGAAGACAAGATTCAAGAAGGTCACCAGAAGATACTTGAGGAAGTTGAACTCCATATAGAGGAAGTACATGCCAAATATGATGGTATTATCTCTAAGGCTAGAAAAATCAAAGTGCAAGCAAGGAAGATAGAGTATTCCATTGTCTCTGAAAATAATTGAGATGAAATGCACATGCATAGTGAAGAAAAACCATCAAAAGTGGAACCATTTCGAGGAATACAAGAAGTTAGATATAAACATTATGAAGGAAGAATATGGAATACTTGTCAATATTCATGGAATAAGGCATTGTAAAACCACTCTTCAACAAGTTATTATCAGAGATCAACAACCACTACAAATTGGAGAAGCTACAACAAAAATACATGGAATCAAAGGAAAGAAAATTATGCAACAACTAGACACCAAGGATTAAGACCAACACACATTTATTTTGGATGGATAGTTAATAAACAACGGAATAAAGAAAGTAGGAACATAAAAAAATAATATTACTTGGTTTCGTCACATGTGAAGACTTTAGTTGCAAAGCTTTGAGGACAAAGATTTTTGAAGGAGGGTACTATGTTATGACCCAAGGGGGGAATATATATGGCTAAACTTATATGATATGACCCTAAGGGGGGGTATATATGTTAAGAACCAAATATCAATATAGCATAGAAAAACCTCAGATTAAGTACTCAACACCTTGAAAAAGAGAGAATTTCAGGTAATAAGCCTCTTCGAGGGGGAACAGTCCTTATACTCCACATAAATGTCCAAATACAAAATGATTCCAAATGAAAATATCTCCTTGGTATACATAGGATACTAGGAGGTACAATTACAACTAATGGACTCAAGCCGACATAAATAAAATAACATTACTAATGTAATATGCCCCAATTAAGGGGTAATGAGCCACTATTTAGGGCCTAACATGCCCCTCCCCTCGAGACAAGTGTTGTTCGCAATGCTTGAGTAACTCTGGATGCTTCTATATAAAAGACTCATCTTCCCAAGTGGAACCTTCAGCTGGTAGTTTCCTCCATTTAATGAGATAATCTGAAATGGATCTATTCCTGAGCTGGCGAATTCTTGTGTTAGTGATGGCTTTAGGCTCCAATATGATTTTTCCTTCCTCGTCAAGTTCTGGAAATATAGTTTGAACTAGGATCTTGTCACCTATAACCTTCTTTA
>JZKD02S2429763.1:290576-341713 GCA_000966675.3 Picea glauca
TCATTTTTGTTGCAGTATGAAAGGAAGTGTTATACCACCATTCTACCAAGGGTAACCATTTGAACCATTGTGTTTGTTTATCAGAGACAAAGCAACGAAGGTAGCCTTCCATACACTTGTTCACTATCTCAGTTTGTCCATTAGATTGAGGGTAATAGGATGATCTATGAGCCAATTGATTACTGTTGGCACAGGGGAAGACCCAGGGTTCAACGCTTCAACAAAGCACCAAAAAAATCCTAACTACTAGCCCTTTCGGCAACATCTGCGAAGAAAGCAAAGTCTCACCTGAGGTAGAGGTAGGGGGGGTTATAAGAATCAGGTGTCTGTAACCAAGCTGGGACACATATATGTGATTATAACACTTCATAGAGTACTTAGGAGATAACATGCATTAGCTTATCCACTTCATTCACATCGCAGAACAAACCCTAAGGATAGATTGACACAGTAACAATGACATAATACACATTGCACTTAACATCATAAGTTATATCTAGCACCTTCAACATAAATAAAGCACTAAGCATTCATGGATCTATCTATAATATATAACAATCAATTCACTAAGCATATTCACAACATAAACATCATAGCACAAAGAAAACCATCAACACATGATATACGTGGTTCACCCCAGTGTGGGGCTACATCCACCAAATGCTTCTTCTTCTTTATTAGGCTTCAATCTCTTACATTCTTCTGCTCCTGTGCACTAAGCCACATAACCAAGCTTCACATCAGACAGGTGATTTGCGCACTAAGCACCAAATCCACCTTCCCAAAATCAGGTCAAGGTACAGAGCCAACTCCCCTATCAAGAACATAGCCTTACATACACAGTCTATTACACTAAGAAACCCAAAAATACTTTCACATAGCCTTGCAAGCTATCAACTCCTTTCTATTATTACTTATTTATACTTTTACATTTACAAAAAGACCTAATCATGGGTAAACCCATGGGCTAACATCCCATAACATGTTACAAAAACCCTAAGATCCCCATGTTGGGTCCACAAAGCCCACAAAACAAGTGAGATCCACGATCTCATATCCGCCTGGGTGCTCCTTCCTCGATCACTACGTCAAAGTCCAAAAAGTGGTAAAACCTGACCAATGTTTCCTCAAAACTTGGTTGAGGGCCAACAAGTCCCCAACACTCACTTATGACTCATCCCGAGTCACTTAGGTTTGGGAAATGCTGCTTCGAAGGCCTCGATCTTAGCTTGAGCTACCTCGACTTGTTGCTTCACCTGAGGTTCTTGCTCAACAAACTCCTGGATCATTTTCTCTGTAACAGGCCCTTCCAGGCGCTATTCCACCATCGTAACCACTTGGTCGAGTTGCAAACCTTTTCCTTATATCTCTTCAAACATTGCATAGGCTTCCTCCTGCACCAGTTGTAACCTCTGTGTGACTTCCATTACTCTGCCCTAGATGACAACAATCTGTTGTTGGGATACGCATTGTTCTTGTGATCTCGTCATTCTATTGATTGCTGTGAGTGACTTCATATGCACTTGAACTGTCAGTGCCTACTGCTGCACCTCCTGTAGTTGCGCTTCCAACTTCCTAAGATCTAGATATTATGTGAGGCATTTGTAGGTTTGCACACTTCTATCACTCAACTATTTTCATTCAGAGGTGAGGGATTTGATCCTTCCAACTGTGCTCTTAGCGGCTTCCTCCCTCTTATTGCATACTTCTTGCAAAGTGCTTGGCATTGCTTGGATCTCCAACTTCATTACCCTTGCTTGAAGCTGTTCGATGGCCTCAGTGAGCTTCATCACCCTAACCTCGACTTCCTTATGTTCCTCCTGTGCGAAGCCTGACACATAGTGAAGTGCTCTTCTCACCACTTCTTTGACTGCAGTCTTCTCTGTGAGTAGCTGGTCCTTTTCCCTTTGTATCTTTTCTTTGTCTTCCTCGAGCATCGCCCATAACTCATCTTTCTCGTTTTCATAACAAGTTACATAGTACCACACAACTTGTAATTGCTCCAATATATCTTCTTTTTCTTGTTTCAAGGATTCTGTAGCCTTCTCCTTCTCTTCTTAGACTCCCTGAAGTCAAGCCTCTATTGCATCTATAAGTATTCAAAGTTTGGCTGACTCATCCCCCAACTTTGTAGTCTTTGATGAGGAAGGCGCAGTAGGGACTGCACGAACTGAGCGAATAGCTTCCTGTACTTTGCTCAATTCATTTTCTATCCTACCATATAGTTCATCCTGATTCGCTCCATGTCTCTATAAGAGATCCTCAGACGAGTCCTCCATCACTCTGCTAAGTAGACTGGTATCATCCTCAGTTAGCGTAGCCTCTAGCTTGGGCTCACTAGCGCAGGTCTTCTTTCTTGCCGAGGGTTTCTACGGAGAAAACTTCCTCTTCTTCAGTGTTTCTGTTTCGATAGGGGGATCCTTCAGTGGTGTAGCTTCTCCTTCTCCTTGTTTGTCTCCTTCATCCCCTCCTCCTTCTTCATTTATTTCGTCTCCTCCTCCTCTGGGTGAGCCAGATTCATTTTCTTCAGAGGCGATGTCTTCCTCATCAGTGTGTACATCCTGTAATTCCTCCTTTTTCTTCTTCTTCTTTGCAATGGACTGTCCTACATGCTCGAACCGAGTGACCAAGGGGATTCCTATAATGTTAGCATTGGAAAGTTCAACATCAACGACAGGTGCCTGAAATTCTTTTGGTCATTCCTTCATGATCTGCTCCATGTCTTCGTCTATCATCTTATAATAAGATTGTAGCTCCTCCTTTCTCTCATCTCTACATGCAGTTATATATATAAAATGGGGATCTGCATGAAACTTGGCTATCGGTCTATACTGGTGCAAGGTGCACGGTGTCATGTGTGGGAATGACTCAATGGCAACCTTCAGTTGATGATAGTAGGCATGGAACATTGCATTCGACTACCATTTCTTCAACATGTCATTCATGTACCATAATGTAGAAAATCTAGCTGCCAATGGCTCTGATGGTTCAATTTCTGGAAAAGTTGCTCCCTCCGACATTTTCCAATCGACAAATGCAATCAACACGAGTATCCAACTGAAGTTGAACTCGTATCCCTGATCATGTGCTTCACAACAGTCTTTCTCAATCTCGTTGATGAGGTAACTCGCCCAATTCATTTGCATTCCCTCCACGCATTTTCCTGCGAGGTCCACCATGAACTTGGTGACCTGCGTGGGGAGATTCTTTCTAATGAGATTTCCAGCTATGAGTTGGCAAGCGAGGTGCATTGCATCATCTTGGATAGAGGCTACCTTGTATCCTCACTTTCCCTTTTCTATTTCTCTGTATGCCTCCTTGATGTGCTGTGCCAGGGAGAGATCTGAGACCTTCCCTAGGTAGAACTGCTGAGGTTTGGGTCCTACATGCTCAGTCCTATAATTAGGTGGATCACCGTCGGATCCACAGTAATCTGCCTGTCGAGCCACATGTATCCACCATGAGAGAACAACAAGAGGAGTTTAACGCAAGCGTTAACCTCCTGATGTCGACCAAAATGAGGAATCTTCATGACATTCAATATCGTGGACTGCGCCATCTCCTTAATCCAACGCCGTGAGACTATGCGAGGCTTCTTCCCAGTTGTCTTCATCAGATTTCTATGAGGTGCGAGCATGGTGTAGTTATTTCTATCACCGATATTGAAATCATTGTTCTTCAGGGATGGGATTTGTCATAACTAGCTTCCAACTACGCGTATTCCTTTCGGGATGTTTGCGGTGATCAAAGTGTACTCAAAGTCCTGTGGGATGTTGTCATAGTTGATCGCACCAGCCAAAGGTGGGATATAATCAGGTAAGATCGACGAGATCTGCTTTGCATTATCCAAATCGTCGTGATGCTTACTTTGATTCTTAGTCACAGGGTTAGTATGGCCTGAATGACATCCAGTCGAAGGGGAAGCCTAGAGTCCCCTAGTTGACGATGCCTGAAAACCTTCAGACATAGCTCTATCATCCATAAAATTATTAAGAACCTCTTCGACAGACTTCTCTAACTCAGTCTATTCGCTCGACATTCTCTCCATTCCTTCTTTAACTCATCTAACGCTGTGTTGGGACCAATTTAAATAAACCGGCATTGTAACATATTCTTCCAATGGGTAGGACTGCTTCCATAAATGCGAATCTATCTGTTATGACATAGTCTCAATGTCCCAATTGCGGTCTATTCACCCATAAATGTGTTTCCTAGCCATTCCGAAGCATCGTTCTAATGGTCGGGGTGCCTCCAATGGTCATATAGCTTTGTCGGGGTGAAGCCCCATTCTGCATGGTTCTACTATTTCGACAAGGTTCAAATTCTGCAAACCCNTCTCCTCCTCCTCCGGGTGAGCCAGATTCATTTTCTTCAGAGGCGATGTCTTCCTCATCAGTGTGTACATCCTGTAATTCCTCCTTTTTCTTCTTCTTCTTCGTAATGGATTGTCCTACATGCTCGAACCGAGTGACCAAGGGGATTCCTATAATGTCAGCATTGGAGAGTTCAACATCAACGATAGGTGCCTGAAATTCTTTTGGTCATTCCTTCATGATCTGCTCCATGTCTTCGTCTATCATCTTATAATAAGATTGCAGCTCCTCCTTTCTCTCATCTCTACATGCAGTTATATATATAAAATGGGGATCTGCACGAAACTTGGCTATCGGTCTATACTGGTGCAAGGTGCACGGTGTCATGTGTGGGAATGACTCAATGGAAACCTTCAGTTGATGATAGTAGGCATGGAACATTGCATTCGACTACCATTTCTTCAACATGTCATTCATGTACCATAATGTAGAAAATCTAGCTGCCAATGGCTCTGATGGTTCAATTTCTGGAAAAGTTGCTCCCTCCGACATTTTCCAATCGACAAATGCAATCAACACGAGTATCCAACTGAAGTTGAACTCGTATCCCTGATCATGTGCTTCACAACAGTCTTTCTCAATCTCGTTGATGAGGTAACTCGCCCAATTCATTTGCATTCCCTCCACGCATTTTCCTGCGAGGTCCACCATGAACTTGGTGACCTGCGTGGGGAGATTCTTTCTAATGAGATTTCCAGCTATGAGTTGGCAAGCGAGGTGCATTGCATCATCTTGGATAGAGGCTACCTTGTATCCTCACTTTCCCTTTTCTATTTCTCTGTATGCCTCCTTGATGTGCTGTGCCAGGGAGAGATCTGAGACCTTCCCTAGGTAGAACTGCTGAGGTTTGGGTCCTACATGCTCAGTCCTATAATTAGGTGGATCACCGTCGGATCCACAGTAATCTGCCTGTCGAGCCACATGTATCCACCATGAGAGAACAACAAGAGGAGTTTAACGCAAGCGTTAACCTCCTGATGTCGACCAAAATGAGGAATCTTCATGACATTCAATATCGTGGACTGCGCCATCTCCTTAATCCAACGCCGTGAGACTATGCGAGGCTTCTTCCCAGTTGTCTTCATCAGATTTCTATGAGGTGCGAGCATGGTGTAGTTATTTCTATCACCGATATTGAAATCATTGTTCTTCAGGGATGGGATTTGTCATAACTAGCTTCCAACTACGCGTATTCCTTTCGGGATGTTTGCGGTGATCAAAGTGTACTCAAAGTCCTGTGGGATGTTGTCATAGTTGATCGCACCAGCCAAAGGTGGGATATAATCAGGTAAGATCGACGAGATCTGCTTTGCATTATCCAAATCGTCGTGATGCTTACTTTGATTCTTAGTCACAGGGTTAGTATGGCCTGAATGACATCCAGTCGAAGGGGAAGCCTAGAGTCCCCTAGTTGACGATGCCTGAAAACCTTCAGACATAGCTCTATCATCCATAAAATTATTAAGAACCTCTTCGACAGACTTCTCTAACTCAGTCTATTCGCTCGACATTCTCTCCATTCCTTCTTTAACTCATCTAACGCTGTGTTGGGACCAATTTAAATAAACCGGCATTGTAACATATTCTTCCAATGGGTAGGACTGCTTCCATAAATGCGAATCTATCTGTTATGACATAGTCTCAATGTCCCAATTGCGGTCTATTCACCCATAAATGTGTTTCCTAGCCATTCCGAAGCATCGTTCTAATGGTCGGGGTGCCTCCAATGGTCATATAGCTTTGTCGGGGTGAAGCCCCATTCTGCATGGTTCTACTATTTCGACAAGGTTCAAATTCTGCAAACCCGCCTTCTGTGAAGTCTTCCATTTGTTATATGTAACTTCTTGTAGTTTTTCCAACTTGGATTTCTTCTTACTGAGCTTCCTTTCCTTATTTCCTGTGATCCGAGTCTCTCTAACTGTTTCTGGATTCCTCTTTCCATTCTTATTCTTACTTTCTCCTATTGTAGTGACTTCGCAGTGCTAATGTACTTCCAATGGGTTCAAAGTTAATATCCCTTCCCTTACCACTTCTTGGGTGGATATACTTTCTTCTTGCATGGATAGGTCTCTCAAACCATCTTGCGCTCTTCCAATTTTGACAACTAATTCTCTTGCCTTTTGCTGCTTCGACTTAACTTCTCGTTCTTCTGTCAGCCGATCTATTTTTCTATCTATGAAATCCCTTAGTTCTTTCTTTTTCTTTTATGTAGCTTCTTCCTCTGCTTTCCTTCTAATCTGATCCTTCTCATTCCAAGTCTTTCCTAACAAAAGTGGGAATGGGGCACTGTTCTCAACAAACCTAATAACTTCAAATTCCTCTTCTGTCGATGTTTCATGGATAATAACAGGTACATTAGTAACTCTTCCACATAGGGTTATCATCTTTCCTTTAAACAAGCCTATCCTTCCCAGTGAAGGTACCCCCGTAAGCTTTCCCAAAATTTCCGAAGTGCCTTCTGTCATAATGTTCACTGGTGTTTCCTCATCCAAGACACAGTCTATGTTGAAGTCTTCTATTCTTGCACTTATGCGCTGTTTTACCTTCAAGATCTCTAGTAAACTGACATCTTTGTGATCATTCATTACTTCTTTTAACTGTACTAATGTAGTCTAAACTTCCTCTGATCCTTTCTCTTTCTGATATTCTAACATGCTCTTATTCTCTTGACTCATGTTCATTTGTTCAACTTTAACAATCATCCTTGGGCAATCCTCAACTTCATGACCAACAATTTTACAACAAAGACAAATAAGACCTTTACCAGGGCATTTCTTAGCAATATGTCCCGATCTTATGCAGTTATAACATAGTTTCAATCCTCTCTTCCTCTTGTATGTTCCCCAACCTCTCCTGTACTGCGCACTAGGATCATAGTGCTGGACCTGTAATCTGCAAGAAATCTTTCTAGGTTCCTGCATCCAATTATTAGTCCAAAAATTCTTTCTATGCATAGGAATAACATATCTTTCTTCATTTATATTAGTCTTACTTAGATAAACTCTTTCTTCCTACTGTGCCCTAGCTTTCAGACTTGGAAAAAATCTATTAAACATACTTAAATTCATATTTTCGAAACAAAAATTTCCACTTATCTTACTCTTATCAAATCACAACGCTTTACCTCTTTCAGGATCTTACCTCTTTTCTTGAGATCAAGTTTATTTCTTAGCACAAAGCTTCACAAGTCAAGTATAATACTGCGCACTACAACAAAAGATATACACACAAAGATTTTCTTTTATTTACTTCAGTTCCCAACAATCATAGTTTCAGGTCTTGACAACAGAACCATTTGTTGGAACAGGGGTAGACCTAGGGTTCAATGCTTCAACAACACACCAACAAAACCCTAACTATGGACCCTTTCAGCAACACCTGCGAAGTAGGTGAAGTCTCACCTGATTTAGAGGCATGGGGGTTACATGACTCAGGTGTATGTAACCAAGCTGGGACACAGAACTATGATTATAACACTTCACAAAGTAATTAGGAGATAACATGCATTAGCTTATCCACTTCATTCACATTGCAGAACAAACCCTAAGGATATATCGACGCAGTAACAATGACATAATACACATCAAACTTAGCATCATAATTTAGATCTAGCTCCTTCAACACAAAAAAAGAACTAAGCATTCATGGATCTATCTATCATATATAACAATCAATGCACTAATCATATTCACAACATAAACATCATAGCACAAATGAAACCATCAACATATGATATACATGGTTCACTCGAGTGTGGGGCTACGTCCACCAACTTCTTATTCTTCTTTATTAGGCTTTAATATCTTACATTCTTCTGCTCCTGTGCACTAAGCCACAAAGCCAAGCTTCACACCGAACATGTGATCTGCGCACTAAGCACCAGATCCATCTTCCCAAAATTAGGTCAAGGCACAGAGCCAACTCCTCTATCAAGTATAGAGCCTTACATACATAGTCTATTGCACTAAGAAACCCAAAACTACTTGCACTTAGCCTTGCAAGCTATCGACTCCTTTATATTCTTACTTATTTATACTTTTACATTTACAAAAAGGCCTAATCATGGGTAAACCCATGGGCCGACATTCCATAACCCGTTACAAAAACCCTAAGATCCCCATGCTGGGTCCACAAAGCCCACAAAACAAGTGAGATCCACGATCTCAGCTTCTCCTGGGTGCTCCTTCCTCGATCACTACGTCAAAGTCCAAAAATTGGTCAAACCTGACCAATTTTTCCTCAAAACTTGGTCGAGGGCCAACAAGTACACAAACAAGAAAATAATTCTATCCAAAAATGTCTAGTGAAGATGGGATCTCTGTCACTTACAATAATCTTTGGGCTACCATGTATCTTTTGAACTATTTCCATGAATGTGGTGGCAACTGTACTGGCTTTGAAGTGATGAGAGAGTGCACAAAAGTGTGCGTACTTGGTGAGTCTATCAAAATTCACCATGATGACACTATTTCCTTCAGAATTTGGTAACCATTTTATGAAATCCATGGAAACCTCCTCCCAATGCTGACTTGGGATGGCTAATGGTTGTAAAAGACCCGAGGTCTTAATTGTTTCCACCTTATTTTGTTGGAAAACCAAACATTTAGTGACAAACCTTTGAATCAGTTTTAAGGCCATCCCAAAAAAATTCCTTAACCCTATGGTAGGTTTTCAAAAATCCCGAGTGCCCTCCTACTTGAGAGGTGTGCAATTCCAATAGTAACTTTTGTTTGAGTAGGGATTTCTTACATAAGTATAAGCGATCTTTGCACCATAGTGAATCATTTTTCCATGTAAATGTATCCGATGCACTAAAATCCTGCTGCAACCTTTGAGTGAGATTCCACACTTTTTCTTCATTCTTCCATTCATCCCTTGATTCTATTATCCAATCAGGTTGGATGATTGAGATAACATAGAGAAAGGCCTCAACATCTTCATCCTTTCTTGAGAGTGCATCTACCACAACATTTTTATTCCCTTTTTAATAGACGATTTCAAAATCATAACCCAATATCTTGGTCACCCATTTTTGTTGTTCTTCTAAAGATAGTCTTTGCTCCAAGAAGTATTTAAGACTACCATGATCTGTTTTGACCTTGAAGTGCCTACATATTATGTAAGGATGCCATTTCTTCAATGCATGTAGTATTTCTATCATTTCCTTCTCATAAATGGCTTTGTGTAAGTCCTTTCCCTTGAGTGGTTGACTTTCAAAATCTAGGGGCCTTCCTTCTTGCATTAGGACAACACCAATTCCATTTCTTGAGGCATCACATTCCACAATAAAGGTTTTTTTGAANTGCGCACTAAGCACCAGATCCATCTTCCCAAAATTAGGTCAAGGCACAGAGCCAACTCCTCTATCAAGTACAGAGCCTTACATACATAGTCTATTGCACTAAGAAACCCAAAACTACTTGCACTTAGCCTTGCAAGCTATCGACTCCTTTATATTCTTACTTATTTATATTTTTACATTTACAAAAAGGCCTAATCATGGGTAAACCCATGGGCCGACATTCCATAACCCGTTACAAAAACCCTAATATCCCCATGCTGGGTCCACAAAGCCCACAAAACAAGTGAGATCCACGATCTCAGCTTCTCCTGGGTGCTCCTTCCTCGATCACTACGTCGAAGTCCAAAAATTGGTCAAACCTGACCAATTTTTCCTCAAAACTTGGTCGAGGGCCAACAAGTACCCAAACAAGAAAATAATTCTATCCAAAAATGTCTAGTGAAGATGGGATCTCTATCACTTACAATAATCTTTGGGCTACCATGTATCTTTTGAACTATTTCCATGAATGTGGTGGCAACTGTACTGGCTTTGAAGTGATGAGAGAGTGCACAAAAGTGTGCGTACTTGGTGAGTCTATCAAAATTCACCATGATGACACTATTTCCTTCAGAATTTGGTAACCATTTTATGAAATCCATGGAAACCTCCTCCCAATGCTGACTTGGGATGGCTAATGGTTGTAAAAGACCCGAGGTCTTAATTGTTTCCACCTTATTTTGTTGGAAAACCAAACATTTAGTGACAAACCTTTGAATCAGTTTTAAGGCCATCCCAAAAAAATTCCTTAACCCTATGGTAGGTTTTCAAAAATCCCGAGTGCCCTCCTACTTGAGAGGTGTGCAATTCCAATAGTAACTTTTGTTTGAGTAGGGATTTCTTACATAAGTATAAGCGATCTTTGCACCATAGTGAATCATTTTTCCATGTAAATGTATCCGATGCACTAAAATCCTGCTGCAACCTTTGAGTGAGATTCCACACTTTTTCTTCATTCTTCCATTCATCCCTTGATTCTATTATCCAATCAGGTTGGATGATTGAGATAACATAGAGAAAGGCCTCAACATCTTCATCCTTTCTTGAGAGTGCATCTACCACAACATTTTTATTCCCTTTTTAATAGACGATTTCAAAATCATAACCCAATATCTTGGTCACCCATTTTTGTTGTTCTTCTAAAGATAGTCTTTGCTCCAAGAAGTATTTAAGACTACCATGATCTGTTTTGACCTTGAAGTGCCTACATATTATGTAAGGATGCCATTTCTTCAATGCATGTAGTATTTCTATCATTTCCTTCTCATAAATGGCTTTGTGTAAGTCCTTTCCCTTGAGTGGTTGACTTTCAAAATCTAGGGGCCTTCCTTCTTGCATTAGGACAACACCAATTCCATTTCTTGAGGCATCACATTCCACAATAAAGGTTTTTTTGAANAATTTCAGGTAATAAGTCTCTTCGAGGAGGCAACCTCCTTATACCCCACATAAATGTCCAAATACAAGATGATTCCGAATGAAAATGTCTCATTGGTATATAAGAGACTAGGAGGTACAATTACAACTAATGGACTCAAGCCGACATAAACAAAATAACATTACTAATGTAATATGCCCCAATTAAGGGGTAATGAGCCACCATTTAGGGCTTAACAATATATGGGCCTAAATGTACATGTAATGTGTAAATATATATGTAATAGGGTCGAACTAGTAGTAAAGGGGCCTCATGTGCAAGTTTGAATAGCTATATATAAGAGATCATGTATTCATTATTGGACATTTGGATTGTAATTTATGAATGTATTTGGTTATGTGGAGGGGGTTCCCATATTATTTAAGGATTTATTGTGTAACTTATCTATCTTGGAGTTGTGATCCACGCTCACATTCTGTACATGGTGTGTACTTCTATTATGTTATGATAATTTAATCATTTGGATCATTACAATTTTTCAACACCACCCACAGATTCTTAGAAATATGGGCTTGAGATGGAATTGAGAAGTGTATCTAGTTAATTTTTAAATTTATCATTTATCCTTATTTAATGGATTAAATGAGTGTGATAAAGGGTAGGTTCTCTTTATATTCATCACTTGCATGCCTGGATTGTGAGAAGAGGCATATACCCCTTCTCCTTTATTGTTACATTGTGAGAAAAGGCATGTGGAAAACCTCTTAATCACCTTAATTCCTACTAAGAATTTGAGAAGGGGCCTTTGGTCCTTCTTCTCATCACCCAAATTCCTATATTACAAGAAAGGGTAGAATGACATGTGATCATCCTCATCATCACCCAGATTCCTTGATTGTGAGAATGGGAATTTTCTCATTCTCTTCACCACCCAATTCCTAGATTGTGAGAATGGGAATATGATCCTCTTCATCTACTCTTTATATTGTGATAAATTTCATGTGACCATTCCACTCATCCTATAAATGACTAGGTTATGATAAATTCTATTAGCCCCATCTCTTCATCACCCCACTCATCCTACCACCATATTGGTGCATGCACCATTTTATGTGTCACTTAATGAAAGCTTCCCAAAGAAGCTTAGATACATTATCTATGTGAATCCCCACTTGATTTCACGTGTTATTAGCATTATCTATTCTTTTCAATATGGGAAATGGCATTGCATTTGTTTTTCTTACTTCAAGTTTTTGAATCCCACACTCACCATAATGCTTCTCACCCATTTAGTATGTAATTCATGGCATCCCCACTAATACAATAAATAATGGAAAAACCACATAATTAAAAATTGAATATAAATCTATCAACAAATCACCAATCTTGTCCAATTTTGGTCAAGCTCATCATAAATACAATGATTAGTTTTTATTTGTTTCACATACAACTATTTAATGATTATGTTTGGGATTAAAAACTCTATTAAGCTTGGTGAAATTTTCTAACTTGTATGTTCATTTAGTTTCATGTTTATATGGATCTTGGGAAGCTCCAAATCATAAACATCTTAACATAAATAATAAGCAATGAATGCAATGATGTTACATTTTCATGTTGCTGGAGGACTATAAATCAAGTAGGATATCTTCATTTCTTTTATTGTATTTTGGTAGAATTATCACCCTTCAACAAAGGTCACAAGATATACTATAATTTATTATTTTATAATGAGATCTAAAATAAAAACAACCATACCATGAAAGATCCACAACAACAAAATATAACACATCAAAGGGTCCCCCTTGGCACCTTCACTAGCATTACAAAGTGTATAGGATAATCTCTTTCTATATTCTCCACATCAAGCAATCTAATTATACCAGGGTTTCCAAATTCCACAAAACCTTATGAAGATCAAGTGCTTCTTTACTCTAATGTTTCTCCCAAACTCTATCTTATGTTGACTTCTGATCTAGGTGGATACTAGTGGCCACCCACCTGTTCCACTAATTCATAATGGTTCCACACCTTGGCAATTTTTCTACATTTTTTTGGGTACCAAACTTGTGGGGCCATTTTGAGGCCCTAAACAACCTTTTTTTGGTGTGACAGCGCCTTGGATGTAGCCAATGGTAGATGCCAGGTTGAACAAAATGTGTACTTCTCAACTAGACCTTTCTGATGAGGTACTAAGCACCCCCAAAAAATATCATATGTAAAATTTACACCCCCATGAAGTTGATGTATCAACTAACCACATCGGGGACCATAAACCTTTTGGTGTTTCATTTTTTGGGGTTAGGGTTTCCTCATTGATGATTTATGTTAAAAGACCCTTTTTGGCCTCTTTATAATCAACTTCTTTCAAATGAGCATAGTCAACACATATCTCTCTTCAGGGATAAGCTACCACCATTCTAGATAGCTTGCATGCTTTGCATTTTACAGTGTTTTGTATTCCATATAGTCATTGATAGAATCTGAGTTTAACTATATTACTGTGTTTCCTACAATATATTTGTGTATTTCCTTTTTATATCTCTACCTTCATGTCATTCTCAATATAATCCATATCATTGGTATAAGAGAAATCCACTCTTTTTTGTTTCTTTTTACATTTTTCCGACGAGGTCATGCTATTGAGAGTTGGGTCTCGAATTGATTGAGATTTGGGAAGAACACTCCCACTGGACCAAACAACCTCCCATGGTAGAAGAAAAGAGAGACAAAAGAGTAGGAGATCCTATAAAACTATTGCTTGAGGAATCCCTTCTATGACAGAGGAACAAGATGATGGATAATTTTCCCTAGATACTTCGACGATTGCCAATAGTGATTTAGGAACCTTCAACCAACATTAACTTCAGATGTGAGACACCGTTCAAGGTACAAGTTAAATTTGATACTCTTTTATTTGAAGGCTAGATAGATGTCGATGCTTTGTAAACATGGTTAATTCTTCTAGAGGGTTATTTCTTTGTTCAAAATTTTTCCAACAGTGAAAAAATCACCTTTGTTCTCCTTAAAGTCCTTCCCCATGTCATATATTGGTGGGAGGCTTATTGTGAGCAACATGTCAAAGATGAGTCTACAGAGTTTTGGCCAAGACCCACTTGGGAAGCTTTTGTTGATTCCCTCAAGGAGCAGTACTATCCTATTGTGCAAGATACCAGATATAATAAATATGCAGAACATAAATAAAATGCTAGAAATGGCAGAAGAATAGTAATATAACCAGCATAATATCCACAATAACACATAAATGATATAAGAACAATAACAAAAATAACACTTTGATTCAGAAAGCAATGTTCACGGGCCTCTTCAAGGGGGCAACCTCCAGTCAAGCAACACTTTGTTACAATAATCTCCAAGCTAGGGTTTTCATACCTTCGACCCTTATTTATACTAAATATGTCTATCAAGAGAAGCATATAGAGGAAGATCCTTCTAGAAGCAGAACCTTCTATTAGGTCTTCTTACATCTGCCTTATTCTATTTTATTTAAAGGCCTTATTAATATTGACCTTTATTACATCTGAATATATTGATCTACCTATGTGGGGGTTAGGACCCTAACATGTCCACCCCCTTAAAAACAACCTTGTCCTTAAGGCTTGAGATGTGTAAACTGCTGCAGAATGGTAACTGGTTCCCAAGTGGCATCTGCTGGAGTCATATCTTTCCACTAGACTAGCACTTCCTTGATGGTTCTCTGATGCAAGCGACACTCACGCTGGTCCAAAACTGCTTTTGGCTGTAGCCAAATGGATCCTTCTTCAACTAACTCTGGAAGGTTAGTTTGAATTTGGCACCTAGTTCCAGTCACCTTCTTTAAGCATGAAACATGAAAAACAGGATGTAGCTTCGACTGATTGGGCAGAGCTAACTGATATGCTACTTGTCTGACACGCTTGAGAACTGTATAAGGAGCATAAAATTTGGGCGCTAGCTTCTGACAATGCTTGGCCTTGAGGGAAGTTTTCTTATATGGTTGCAGTTGCAGAAACACCTGATCCCCTTCTACAAATTGACGTTTAGAGTGACCTTGATCTGCTTGTTGCTTCATGCGATTCTGTGTCATGACCAAGTTCTCTTTAAGGGTATGAAGAAAATCCTCTCGAACTGTAAGTGTTTGGTCAATCGCTTGGACCTTCGAGGTACCCGGTAAGTATGAGAGAACTGAAGGTGGCTTCTGTCCATATACTACTTCAAAAGGAGTCATGCGAGTAGCTGTATGGTAGGAAGTGTCGTACCACCATTCAACTAGGGGTAACCATTGAGCCCACTGATGTTGTTTTTCAGAGGCAAATATATGTTTCCAAACACTTGTTGACAACTTCCATTTGACCATCAGTCTGGGGATGATAAGCTATGCTGAGATGCAATTGGGTGCCCTATAGCTTAAATAGTTCTTGCCAAAAATTGCTTGTGAAAGTTGGGTCACGATCAGAAAAAATAGAGTGCGGCATGCCATGAATCTTGAAGACCTGGTCCATAAAAATTTGAGCCACTGTGGATGCAGTAAATGGGTGTTGAAGAGTGCAGAAATGAGAATACTTGGAAAGGCGATTCACAACCACCATTATGACTGATTTATTCCCCGTTTTGGGTAAGCCAGTAATAAAGTCCATAGAGNAATATTGACCTTTATTACATCTGAATATATTGATCTACCTATGTGGGGGTTAGGACCCTAACATGTCCACCCCCTTAAAAACAACCTTGTCCTTAAGGCTTGAGATGTGTAAACTACTGCAGAATGGTAGCTGGTTCCCAAGTGGCATCTGCTGGAGTCATATCTTTCCACTAGACTAGTACTTCCTTGATGGTTCTCTAATGCAGGCGACACTCACGCTGGTCCAAAACTGCTTCTGGCTGTAGCCAAATGGATCCTTCTTCAACTAACTCTGGAAGGTTAGTTTGAATTTGGCACCTAGTTCCAGTCACCTTCTTTAAGCATGAAACATGAAAAACAAGATGTAGCTTCGACTGATTGGGCAGAGCTAACTGATATGCTACTTGTCCGACACGCTTGAGAACTGTATAAGGAGCATAAAATTTGGGCGCTAGCTTCTGACAATGCTTGGCCTTGAGGGAAGTTTTCTTATATGGTTGCAGTCACAGAAACACCTGATCCCCTTCTACAAATTGACGTTTAGAGCGACCTTGATCTGCTTGTTGCTTCATGCGATTCTGTGTCATGACCAAGTTCTCTTTAAGGGTATGAAGAAAATCCTCTCGAACTGTAAGTGTTTGGTCAATCGCCTGGACCTTCGAGGTACCCGGTAAGTATGAGAGAACTGAAGGTGGCTTCTGTCCATATACTACTTCAAAAGGAGTCATGCGANAGTAAATGGGTGTTGAAGAGTGCAGAAATGAGAATACTTGGAAAGGCGATTCACAACCACCATTATGACTGATTTATTCCCCGTTTTGGGTAAGCCAGTAATAAAGTCCATAGAGATATCCTTCCAAATAGCAGGTGGAATCGAAAGCGGTTGTAGTGTGCACATATATTTGACTATTTCTCCCTTGTTGTGTTGACACACCTCACATTCAACGACAAAATTACGGATGTCCTGTTTCATACCATCCCAGAAAAAAGAATGTTTTACCCTGTCATATGTTTTGGTGAACCCTGAGTGCCCCATTGTGGGTGTAGCATGAAGCTTAGAAAGTACCGTGGATTTAAGCTTTGATTGTTTACTTAAATAAAAACGGCCTTTGTATTGAATCTCATCATGGAGCTAAGAGTACCCTGGGGGAGCCAGAGCCTTGGTCTATAATTGCTGGATCAGATGTGAAATTTTGGGATGTTGAAGCCATTCCTGGCGCACAGCTTGGAGCCAATCAGGTACAATGAAGGAAAGAGAAAAAAGGGATCCTTATTCTTCATATTTTCGGGACAGTGCATCCACCACTACATTTTCTTTTCCCTTCTTGTAAATGATCTCATAATCATATCCAAAGAGCTTAGTCACCCATTTTGTTGCTCCGGGGAGGAAATGCGTTGTTCCAGAAAGTACTTGAGGCTTTGATGGTTGGTCTTAATTTGGAAGCNGGATGAATCGATGGAGGCAACAGTAGCACTGAGTTGTTTCACTTCTTTTTGGGTCTCGAGGAAACCAGATTGCAAGGTGTTGAAGCGAGTTTCCAGATCTTGGCTACGAGTATGGACCATGAGGATGGGTGAACTGAAAAGGAGTGGGTAGGGTAAAAAATTTTGCTGAAAAATGATATGGATGAATGTGATAAGGGTGAAGAGATGACTCCAATGGAATAGGTCTCAAATAATGGTGAAAAAGTTTCCAGATTTTTTTTTAAATTTTTTTTACACTTGCGGAGTTATACTCCGGTCTGAAGAATATTGCAGTGATGAAATCCCCAAATGCTTAACCAGAAAGAAATGTGTATTTACTTGGCAACCCGAACATAGTTGGGCGGCAATAGATCTGGTCTGTTTTAATTTGTTTATGTTTCTGTTCCCCAAGGGTTAGGTATTCAATGGTTTGCCCTGTGCTATAGCTCTTTGATATATGTGCAGGGTCCAATAGTAGTACTCGACCCAATATCTCAGGGCACTAACTTAGGAGGATAGACCGTACCCTTAGCCATACTACCCGACTACCCAGGTACTAGAGAGTATCTTCCCGAGTGATGTTCTTGGTGACACTATAGCAGTCTGGCGGCCGATAGGTTTATCTAAAGAGGGCTTCAAGAAATCTAGGTCGATCTATACACATGTGCTATCTGATGTGCTACCACTCGAAGGGGTACCGACAGGGGTTACAAGGGTGGCCAATAGATGTGTGCTTAAGAACCACTTGTATTTCCTGCGTGTATGAATCCCTCAACTGCGGGTTTATGTGTGTAACGACAGATCTCTGTGGCTTAAAGATGCCAGAATACGCCTCTACCCTGAAATTCCCACAATTTCTACCAAGGAAAGTGCTTTGATTCCACTTGCAAGATACCATATATAATAAATATGCAGAACATAACTAAAATGATAGAATTGGCAGAATAACAGTAATATAACCAGCCTAATCTCCACAATAACACAAAAATGATATAAGAACAACAACATAAATATCACTTTGATTCAGAAAGAAATGTTCACGGGCCTCTTTCAGGGGGCAACCTCTAGTCGAGCCATGCTCTGTTACAATAATCTCCAAGCTAGGGTTTTCATACCCTCAACCCTTATTTATACTAAATATGTCTATCAAGAGAAGCATCTAGAGGAAGATCCTTCTAGAAGCGAAAGTTTCTATTAGGTCTTCTTACATCTGCCTTATTCTATTTTATTGAAAGGCCTTATTAATATTGACCTTTATTACATCTGAATATATTGATCTACCTATGTGCAGGTTAGGACCCTAACATATTGGAAACTATGGTGACCAGTACATGAGATGGACAAATTTTCATTAGGAGAGAGACCAAAGGGTGATGAAGTACACCTACCTCTTCCATACCTTGTTCACAAAGCTGGGTATTAAATACTCCAAGTGGAACTGCTAGTGGGAAAATCCCCCTATAACTATAAGAGGGTTCTAAGTATAGACAGAGCAATGCCTACTTAAAAGTCAATATAATTCCTACAATANATATTGCAGTGATGAAATCCCCAAATGCTTAACCAGAAAGAAATGTGTATTTACTTGGCAACCCGAACATAGTTGGGCGGCAATAGATCTGGTCTGTTTTAATTTGTTTATGTTTATGTTCCCCAAGGGTTAGGTATTCAATGGTTTTCCCTGTGCTATAGCTCTCTGATATATGTGCAGGGTCCAATAGTAGTACTCGACCCAATATCTCAGGGCACTAACTTAGGAGGATAGACCGTACCCTTAGCCGTACTACCCGACTACCCAGGTACTAGAGAGTATCTTCCCGAGTGATGTTCTTGGTGACACTATAGCAGTTTGGCGGCCGATAGGTTTATCTAAAGAGGGCTTCAAGAAATCTAGGTCGATCTATACACATGTGCTATCTGATGTGCTACCACTCGAAGGGGTACCGACAGTGGTTACAAGGGTGGCCAATAGATGTGTGCTTAAGAACCACTTGTATTTCCTGCGTGTATGAATCCCTCAACTGCGGGTTTATGTGTGTAACGACAGATCTCCGTGGCTTAAAGATGCCAGAATACGCCTCTACCCTGAAATTCCCACAATTTCTACCAAGGAAAGTGCTTTGATTCCACTTGCAATATACCAGATATAATAAATATGCAGAACATAACTAAAATGATAGAATTGGTAGAATAACAGTAATATAACCAGCCTAATCTCCACAATAACACAAAAATGATATAAGAACAACAACATAAATATCACTTTGATTCAAAAAGAAATGTTCACGGGCCTCTTTGAGGGGGCAACCTCCAGTCGAGCCATGCTCTGTTACAATAATCTCCAAGCTAGGGTTTTCATACCCTCAACCCTTATTTATACTAAATATGTCTATCAAGAGAAGCATCTAGAGGAAGATCCTTCTAGAAGCGAAAGTTTCTATTAGGTCTTCTTACATCTGCCTTATTCTATTTTATTGAAAGGCCTTATTAATATTGACCTTTATTACATCTGAATATATTGATCTACCTATGTGTAGGTTAGGACCCTAACATATTGGAAACTATGGTGACCAGTACATGAGATGGACAACTTTTCATTAGGAGAGAGACCAAAGGGTGATGAAGTACACCTACCTCTTCCATACCTTGTTCACAAAGCTGGGTATTAAATACTCCAAGTGGAACTGCTAGCGGGAAAATCCCCCTATAACTATAAGAGGGTTCTAAGTATAGACAGAGAAATGACTACTTAAAAGTCAATATAATTCCTACAATACCACAAACATTCCACACAGATGAACAAAAAAAGTGATAGTAGAGTAGGTCAGAGACAATACATATGGTCCAAACGTTTGATGCTAACCTCCTCGAGCTTTGTTGCCTCCTTGAATGTTGGTCTCCTCCCAAAGATGACCTGCATCAATACTTAGGAAAACAAGGATACCAAAATTCTATCTCCACTCATCAATTAGGGTTAGATATCATTCATTATGCATAAACCAAATAAAATACACAAAGATATCATTTGGGATAGGGAAACATATTCTTTTATTCAATATTCAAAGATTGGAAATTACAACCTTTGTAGGTCGACGCTCCGCGAACTTGGTCCGAGCTCCTCTTAACTTTGCTCCAAGTGCACCTTCAAAATTCCTTCTCTCACAATATGCTGATCACTCCAATAAAAGGGAAGGGATTGTATGGGGGAAAAGGGCTAGAGAGGAAAGTTGAGGAAAGAACTCAAAAAAGGTTATAAATCCTTGGGCAAGGAGGGAAAGGGAATTTGGGCAGAGTTTCACTGTTCTAATGCTTGATTTGGAATGAGACCCCAAGACCTCCTTTTATATGAAAAAAGGATAGTTATTTAGTTTGGGGATGGGCTATAGTAGGTGAAATGGTTGGGAAACCTCCAATATCTCGTAAATTCCACCGAATTCCTTTCAACTTTTTAATATTTGCAACTTTTGGAGGTATACACGAGGTGTTTAGTGTGCAACTAGAATATGTACATGGGATGTCTAGCATGTAGCAAGCATATGTACATGGAAAGTAGTGCAGCAGAGTGCGTACATGCTCCAAAAAATGGTTTTTTAAATAGAGTTCCTCATCAGTGATTTGGAAATTTATGCAAGTAGGAAGGCCAATGCCATGTATGCATGAGTAGGGAATTTTAGGGATATAATAGATGCCCTCTAATCTATGAGTTCAAAAGAGCAACTAATGGCTGAAATACATTACAATATCTTTACTAGCATGAAGTCGAGTGAGCCCGGGACCAAGGTTCGGGAGGTGCTATCTGCAAAACAACAATTGTCTCTCTAAGGCAGGCACACCCATGCTTGGTATGAACTAAATCATCACTTCCAATCAAATACACTACATATCCATGTTATATAATTAGATAAAGTGTAGTTGCGAGAAATACATAGTGGATCTACATCTCAAAATCAGTCGAAGATATATAAGTACAATATGCATCTTCAAGAAGCTAATGACACCTATAGATGGAGATGAATTCTTCATAGCTCGAGCAACAACTTCAATATCTCCAAAAATCAGATAGGAGTTCGATGGGAGTGTAAGACTCACTACTATGAGGTCTTCGACAAGCCGTCAGGAAAATACTGGAGGATCTCAATGAGCAAGCATAAAACTTTGTTGATTTTGAGTCAGGACTTGACTGGAATCACGGGATGGCCAAATCATGGATTTCAAGAGACAAATTGTAGAGAGGCCGACTCAGGTTGTATTAAACTTCCCTTGGAAAAAAGAAATAAAGATGATCAGACTTAGGAAACATAACATTGGAATAATTCTGAGATGCAGGAGGCATCACAAACTCTCCATATGTTTGGAAGAGTAACCAAACAGAGGAGGACATATCTCTATGTAATGATAATAGCTTCCTAAGGTCATACTAGATCCCAATGCTTGACGAACAAATGAAAGGATGTGCTTTGTCCAAGGGAAACTATCTTTTCTGCCGAAAAAATAATGTATATTTCCCGTCCCCTATTTTTTGGAATATTTGTTTTTTTTGTCGTTTTCAATTTTTAACGAGCTTGAAAAAGAATAAAATAATGCTACATTACAAAGGAGGAATGAGTGTTGTGAGAAAGAAAAATAGTTCCAAGCGCATGGAACATACTGATGCTCAAGGCAAGGAGACATGTGTAGGATAAGGACACTTGGGAAAAATTTCTCCATGGGTCAAGGTGTCAGATCGCAGAGGCAACAATTGCTGCAAGGCTTGCATATATGGAATGATTCAAAGGTTCAGTTGAGAGCAACATGGAGCTGAAATTATGCCAAAGACGCAAATATGAGACCTGCAATGCGATTAATCATGACACAAAAATACTCCTTCCATGTAAATGTTTTACGAGAGCAAGGAAGGTAAGATCGGTGGTTTTTTCACGTTTAGAGAGTCTTAAAAAATGCAAAAAGAATACTCTAGGGAGTACCTTTATCGCATTTAGTCCAATTGGTTCAAAAAAGGGGTAAACTTGCACCGAAAGGACGTCTTTTGAAAACTATTTTAACGAGTGTGACAAAGACAAGATCACTCGACTATCTTTTCAATTTTAAGGAGTCTGAAAAGAGCTTAACTATGGACTCACATACTTTTTCTAGGTTTAGTCTCCTTAGCTCGAGAAATTATAAAATTAACTAAGGAGAACTCTCCCGACGAGACGAATCTCTCGAGGCATACCTTTTTCCACAATAATCTACTGGCTGGAAAAAGGGTTAAACTCATGCTAGTAGATGTTCTTCTGGACCAATTTAATGAGTGTGAAAGAACAAGGCCACTTGACGATCTTTTCAATTTTAGGGAGTCTGAAAAGAGATTAACTATGTACTCTGGGGGGGTTCCTTTTTCGTAAGTAATCTCCAAGTCCCAAAAAAGGTGATAAACCAAAACCAAGGAGAATGTTCCTTTTTCAAAACTTTAGTCCCTTAGGCCTGAAAAAGGGTTAAACTTACACTTGAGAATACTCTTCTAGTGAACCGAAGTTCCTAGAGCATACCTTTATTCGTAAAATTAGCCACCCGGACCGAAAAAGGGATAAACTACTATTGGACTGATGTGCCTTCAAATTCAAGTTTGGTGAGCGTGAAGGGAAACAATATCACTCGACAATATTTTCAATTATAGAGAGCCTGAAAAGGGATTAAAGAAGACTCTAGGGGCTACTTTTCTCAAGTAATCCAAACGAGATAAAAAATAGTAAATACAGTCTCTTTGGATGTTGCTTTCGAATTTTAAAGAGAGCTTGAAAGAAAACAAAGTGTGCTCATTAGGGAGTCCCCAAGGGTAAGGAAAAGAATGATTATTAACAAGAAGAATGAGGCTTCGATATGTAATCATGACAAGACTAGCAAGGAACCCCAAGCCTATAGTCAAAATTGACAGCACGGACGCCAAAATGCAACAAAGGTTCTACCTAGGGAATCCATGTAAAGGTATCCTATACCACCTAATTACGACACTTCTAAAGCAACAAATAAATTTTTGTTTCACACTTTCATGGGGTGGATCCTATGGAAAAGTGGAAAAGACAATGAGATGCAAAAATTGGGAGTGAAATCCTAACTTATATGCAAAATTTTGAAAAAATGACTTTTACCAAGGGACAACGAAAATGTAACCAATCCCAAAAATAATCACCAAATCGAAAGGAGAAAAGTATCAGAATGACGAATAGATAACTCAAAAGCGAACTCAAGTAGCCACCAAGCCAGGAAAAGTGAAAAAGGGGACCAAAAAGGGGAAAAAGGCCAAAAAAGGTCTATAAATAGAAGTGTATAGGTCATTTTCACCATTGCAAATTGGAAATTAAAAAAAATTCAAAAAACCCCTTCCTCAAAAGAGTGAATTCTGAGAGCTACGGTGGACAAAAAACCCTCCTACTTGGACCAAGTAAGCACAAAACTCTTCCTCTTGCATTTCCATTCTTCCTTTTTTAGTTATCTTTGAGTTTGGGAGGCGTGTGCCCTTGTAAAAGGGTCATGTCTGCATTTATGTGGGATGTACAAGGCTAGCCTGCGTATATACTCGGGGAGAGTAATAAGCAACCCGCATACATACGCCACTGTGTAGTAAAGAACTCGCGTACACCTCCCTTTGTATTGAAAAAATAAAAAATGCAAGTTATTAACTCCTCTCCAATTTTTATGTGATATGATGTATGTTCACTGGAGGGAGAGAGAGAATGATGAGCTATATATCTTGGTTGAGGAGGAACCTATGGCTATTACCTCACTGAAACAATGTGGTTTATGGAAATTCTTCCAGTGTCCATTTATGAGGGCACAACCGAGGTTGCTTAATGATCTTGTGGAGTATTGTCATCCTAATGCATAAGCTTTCATGCTGGAGGGTCAATCACTAACTCTGAACATAGAGGACATCTATTTCATGAGCGACCTCTCCAAAAGATGGGACCTCTCCAAAAGAGGGGAACTGGTAAACTTGAGGACCTTTCCTCCGGGGCCGTTCAACATCGAGGACTATATTAGCATGTATTTTTAGGCTTCTACCGAGAAAGCGGGTTCACAAGTGCCAATTCACAAGATCATCAACCTCTCTTTACAAGTGATTCTACTCTTGATCGGGTGAATTACTGGATCCACAACACTCCATCAGGCCTCAAGCACACATATGCATTATGCAATTTAGTGTTTGGAGGCAACAATATTTGACTGGAGTACCACCATGATAATATGCATGAAGAGATAGCTCACAAATTGTCGTAGGCATACCAACAAGAACTTCAGGTTTGGTACCATATTATGCTCCTTCTTCTTCGAAAGGGTGCCCAATCTCATTCCTAGAGAGATAGTACACAGGCATATAGCCTCTTTCCCAACAATGAGCAGGTAGGCAGTTTTATTACCTAGGCATGGTGGAGGAAGGACTATTGATTCCTTTGACGACAAAGTTTTTGACTGGTCGACACGTCAGCTCCCAATTATAGAGGATTATCCCTATCTAGGGATAAACTTCCCCAGAGATCCAGACATGCCTGTGCCCCTTGGGGAAGAGAATGAAGAGATAGGTGACATATATTTTGAAGTTTATTAAATTTTTAATTTTCATATATATCCTTTTTATGTGTGTGTAGAGTACTAACTCGTGAATCTGTTATGTACAGATGTGGGACCTGTTAGACTGACAAAAGTTTCTAGGACTATGCATTGTCCTCGACATGAGGTAGGACCAGCAATAGTAGGAAGACCAACAACTATGGGAGGACCCCCAATAAGAGAGTCTAATAGAGTCGTACGACGAGTGGAGAGGAACCTGAATTCTCTCACTCACGCCATTCCTATGGATGAGATCGAGGATCTCCCCCTATCTATGAAACCACATGTAGTAGGGGTGCCTTGGACTTGGGTCCATTTGTTTCAGCATCTTGCGAATGTCATCGTTCACTATAGCAGGGCCAATAGGCCTAGACCTTAGATAGCGTCAGACCACTAACGTGTCAAGGGAACTTTTGTACTATGTATTTTGANGAAAACAAGGATACCAAAATTCTATCTCCACTCATCAATTAGGGTTAGATATCATTCATTATGCATAAACCAAATAAAATACACAAAGATATCATTTGGGATAGGGAAACATATTCTTTTATTCAATATTCAAAGATTGGAAATTACAACCTTTGTAGGTCGACGCTCCGCGAACTTGGTCCGAGCTCCTCTTAACTTTGCTCCAAGTGCACCTTCAAAATTCCTTCTCTCACAATATGCTGATCACTCCAATAAAAGGGAAGGGATTGTATGGGGGAAAAGGGCTAGAGAGGAAAGTTGAGGAAAGAACTCAAAAAAGGTTATAAATCCTTGGGCAAGGAGGGAAAGGGAATTTGGGCAGAGTTTCACTGTTCTAATGCTTGATTTGGAATGAGACCCCAAGACCTCCTTTTATATGAAAAAAGGATAGTTATTTAGTTTGGGGATGGGCTATAGTAGGTGAAATGGTTGGGAAACCTCCAATATCTCGTAAATTCCACCGAATTCCTTTCAACTTTTTAATATTTGCAACTTTTGGAGGTATACACGAGGTGTTTAGTGTGCAACTAGAATATGTACATGGGATGTCTAGCATGTAGCAAGCATATGTACATGGAAAGTAGTGCAGCAGAGTGCGTACATGCTCCAAAAAATGGTTTTTTAAATAGAGTTCCTCATCAGTGATTTGGAAATTTATGCAAGTAGGAAGGCCAATGCCATGTATGCATGAGTAGGGAATTTTAGGGATATAATAGATGCCCTCTAATCTATGAGTTCAAAAGAGCAACTAATGGCTGAAATACATTACAATATCTTTACTAGCATGAAGTCGAGTGAGCCCGGGACCAAGGTTCGGGAGGTGCTATCTGCAAAACAACAATTGTCTCTCTAAGGCAGGCACACCCATGCTTGGTATGAACTAAATCATCACTTCCAATCAAATACACTACATATCCATGTTATATAATTAGATAAAGTGTAGTTGCGAGAAATACATAGTGGATCTACATCTCAAAATCAGTCGAAGATATATAAGTACAATATGCATCTTCAAGAAGCTAATGACACCTATAGATGGAGATGAATTCTTCATAGCTCGAGCAACAACTTCAATATCTCCAAAAATCAGATAGGAGTTCGATGGGAGTGTAAGACTCACTACTATGAGGTCTTCGACAAGCCGTCAGGAAAATACTGGAGGATCTCAATGAGCAAGCATAAAACTTTGTTGATTTTGAGTCAGGACTTGACTGGAATCACGGGATGGCCAAATCATGGATTTCAAGAGACAAATTGTAGAGAGGCCGACTCAGGTTGTATTAAACTTCCCTTGGAAAAAAGAAATAAAGATGATCAGACTTAGGAAACATAACATTGGAATAATTCTGAGATGCAGGAGGCATCACAAACTCTCCATATGTTTGGAAGAGTAACCAAACAGAGGAGGACATATCTCTATGTAATGATAATAGCTTCCTAAGGTCATACTAGATCCCAATGCTTGACGAACAAATGAAAGGATGTGCTTTGTCCAAGGGAAACTATCTTTTCTGCCGAAAAAATAATGTATATTTCCCGTCCCCTATTTTTTGGAATATTTGTTTTTTTTGTCGTTTTCAATTTTTAACGAGCTTGAAAAAGAATAAAATAATGCTACATTACAAAGGAGGAATGAGTGTTGTGAGAAAGAAAAATAGTTCCAAGCGCATGGAACATACTGATGCTCAAGGCAAGGAGACATGTGTAGGATAAGGACACTTGGGAAAAATTTCTCCATGGGTCAAGGTGTCAGATCGCAGAGGCAACAATTGCTGCAAGGCTTGCATATATGGAATGATTCAAAGGTTCAGTTGAGAGCAACATGGAGCTGAAATTATGCCAAAGACGCAAATATGAGACCTGCAATGCGATTAATCATGACACAAAAATACTCCTTCCATGTAAATGTTTTACGAGAGCAAGGAAGGTAAGATCGGTGGTTTTTTCACGTTTAGAGAGTCTTAAAAAATGCAAAAAGAATACTCTAGGGAGTACCTTTATCGCATTTAGTCCAATTGGTTCAAAAAAGGGGTAAACTTGCACCGAAAGGACGTCTTTTGAAAACTATTTTAACGAGTGTGACAAAGACAAGATCACTCGACTATCTTTTCAATTTTAAGGAGTCTGAAAAGAGCTTAACTATGGACTCACATACTTTTTCTAGGTTTAGTCTCCTTAGCTCGAGAAATTATAAAATTAACTAAGGAGAACTCTCCCGACGAGACGAATCTCTCGAGGCATACCTTTTTCCACAATAATCTACTGGCTGGAAAAAGGGTTAAACTCATGCTAGTAGATGTTCTTCTGGACCAATTTAATGAGTGTGAAAGAACAAGGCCACTTGACGATCTTTTCAATTTTAGGGAGTCTGAAAAGAGATTAACTATGTACTCTGGGGGGGTTCCTTTTTCGTAAGTAATCTCCAAGTCCCAAAAAAGGTGATAAACCAAAACCAAGGAGAATGTTCCTTTTTCAAAACTTTAGTCCCTTAGGCCTGAAAAAGGGTTAAACTTACACTTGAGAATACTCTTCTAGTGAACCGAAGTTCCTAGAGCATACCTTTATTCGTAAAATTAGCCACCCGGACCGAAAAAGGGATAAACTACTATTGGACTGATGTGCCTTCAAATTCAAGTTTGGTGAGCGTGAAGGGAAACAATATCACTCGACAATATTTTCAATTATAGAGAGCCTGAAAAGGGATTAAAGAAGACTCTAGGGGCTACTTTTCTCAAGTAATCCAAACGAGATAAAAAATAGTAAATACAGTCTCTTTGGATGTTGCTTTCGAATTTTAAAGAGAGCTTGAAAGAAAACAAAGTGTGCTCATTAGGGAGTCCCCAAGGGTAAGGAAAAGAATGATTATTAACAAGAAGAATGAGGCTTCGATATGTAATCATGACAAGACTAGCAAGGAACCCCAAGCCTATAGTCAAAATTGACAGCACGGACGCCAAAATGCAACAAAGGTTCTACCTAGGGAATCCATGTAAAGGTATCCTATACCACCTAATTACGACACTTCTAAAGCAACAAATAAATTTTTGTTTCACACTTTCATGGGGTGGATCCTATGGAAAAGTGGAAAAGACAATGAGATGCAAAAATTGGGAGTGAAATCCTAACTTATATGCAAAATTTTGAAAAAATGACTTTTACCAAGGGACAACGAAAATGTAACCAATCCCAAAAATAATCACCAAATCGAAAGAAGAAAAGTATCAGAATGACGAATAGATAACTCAAAAGCGAACTCAAGTAGCCACCAAGCCAGGAAAAGTGAAAAAGGGGACCAAAAAGGGGAAAAAGGCCAAAAAAGTCTATAAATAGAAGTGTATAGGTCATTTTCACCATTGCAAATTGGAAATTAAAAAAAATTCAAAAAACCCCTTCCTCAAAAGAGTGAATTCTGAGAGCTATGGTGGACAAAAAACCCTCCTACTTGGACCAAGTAAGCACAAAACTCTTCCTCTTGCATTTCCATTCTTCCTTTTTTAGTTATCTTTGAGTTTGGGAGGTGTGTGCCCTTGTAAAAGGGTCGTGTCTGCGTTTATGTGGGATGTACAAGGCTAGCCTGCGTATATACTCGGGGAGAGTAATAAGCAACCCACATACATACGCGACTGTGTAGTAAAGAACTCGCGTACACCTCCCTTTGTATTGAAAAAATAAAAAATGCAAGTTATTAACTCTCCAATTTTTATGTGATATGATGTATGTTCACTGGAGGGAGAGAGAGAATGATGAGCTATATATCTTGATTGAGGAGGAATCTATGGCTATTACCTCACTGAAACAATGTGGTTTATGGAAATTCTTCCAGTGTCCGTTTATGAGGGCACAACCGAGGTTGCTTAATGATCTTGTGGAGTATTGTCATCCTAATGCATAAGCTTTCATGTTGGAGGGTCAATCACTAACTCTGACCATAGAGGACATCTATTTCATGACCGACCTCTCCAAAAGAGGGGACCTGTCCAAAAGAGGGGAACTGGTCAACTTGAGGACCTTTCCTCCGGGGCCGTTCAACATCGAGGACTATATTAGCATGTATTTTTAGGCTTCTACTGAGAAAGCAGGTTCACAAGTGCCGATTCACAAGATCATCAACCTCTCTTTACAAGTGATTCTACTCTTGATCAGGTGAATTACTGGATCCACAACACTCCATCAGGCCTCACGCACACATATGCATTATGCAATTCAGTGTTTGGAGGCAACAATACTTGACTGGAGTACCACCATGATAATATGCATGAAGAGATAGCTCACAAATTGTCGTAGGCGTACCAACAAGAACTTTGGGTTCGGTACCATATTATGCTCCTTCTTCTTCGAAAGGGTGCCCAATCTCAGTCCTAGAGAGATAGTACACAGGCATATAGCCTCTTTCCCAACAATGAGCAGGTAGGCAATTTTATTACCTAGGCATGGTGGAGGAAGGACTATTGATTCCTTTGATGACAAATTTTTTGACTGGTCGGCACGTCAGCTCCCAGTTATAGAGGATTATCCCTATCCAGGGATAAACTTCCCCAGAGATCCAGACATTCCTGTGCCCCTTGGGGAAGAGAATGAAGAGATAGGTAACATATATTTTGAAGTTTATTAAATTTTTAATTTTCATATATATCCTTTTTATGTGTGTGTAGAGTACTAACTCGTGAATCTGTTATGTACAGATGTGGGACCTGTTAGACCGACAAAAGTTTCTAGGACTATGCATTGTCCTCGACATGAGGTAGGACCATCAATAGTAGGAAGACCAAAAACTATGGGAGGACCCCCAATGAGAGAGTCTAATAGAGTCGTATGACGAGTGGAGAGGAACCTGAATTCTCTCACTTGCGCCATTCCTATGGATGAGATCGAGGATCTCCCCCTATCTATGAAATTGCATGTAGTAGGGGTGCCTTGGACCTGGGTCCATTGTTTCAGCATCTTGCGAATGTCATCGTTCACTATAGCAGGGCCAATAGGCCTAGACCTTAGATAGCGTCAGACCACTAACGTGTCAAGGGAACTTTTGTACTATGTATTTTGAGGGCTTAAGATTGACGATGTATACTGATGAATTTTGAGGCTTTCATGCCCACTTTTGTACTCATGACACTATTTTTGGACACACACACACACACACACACACACACACACACACACACACACACATCTTTTTGTTTTATGCAATTTTTNAACTTTTGTACTATGTATTTTGAGGGCTTAAGATTGACGATGTATACCGATGAATTTTGAGGCTTTCATGCCCACTTTTGTACTCATGACACTATTTTTGGACACACACACACACACACACACACATATTTTTGTTTTATGGAATTTTTTTTTACAAATGTATTTACATGTGTATGCGTGTGATTTTATTTTTACATGTGATACAAATTCCAATTGAAAACTTGATTAGCTAGAGTATCTGTTAAATGCTTAAATCTCCTAGGAACATGAATATACGTAATGTAATCAAAATATCATTATAAGAAACATACCCTAAGGAATCGTCGATGAAGAGTGGGATCATAAACGTGGTAAACCCCATTTAACTAGGACACCACCAACTGACCATCTAAGTAAACCCGGAGGTGATAATTTCCATGTGAAAAAGCATCATGTAGCAATTCTATCACTATGCTGTACTCGACAAAATTATTGGTTGTGTTGCCTAGACAAATACCTCTGGAAGATAGCAACTGGCCTTCAGGTGTGAAAATCACCCAAGCTGCGGAATAAAGCCTCCGAGTGTGTCGGCTAGCACTGTCCGCGAACCCAAATTAAACCTCTGATTCACTTGACATCTTCCACAGTGAAAAAGAAGACATAAATAACTACACATCCACAAGACAAAAAGATAAAAAATAAAATGTATAAGAGACTATAAATATATACAAGAATCCACCCAGGTGACCGACCTAAGAATAGTACTTCTTAAGGTAGAGCCCATTTCTAGGCTCCGCTAAAACATTTCCCTCAAAATCAACCAGACGATAAGCACCCTTCTCTAAGATCTCTTTCACAATGAAAGGTCTGAACCACATTGGTTTGAATTTTCCTTCCCACAAGGGATCTTTGTATTGATCTTATACTAGGACAAGATCAGCTTCAGAGAAAATCCAAGGGATAATGGACCGATCGTACTGACACTTGAATCGTTTCTTATGAGGCTCGTTAGCCAAGGATGCATCATGACACTGCTCATAGAGTTGCTTGAGATATAGAAAGCGTTCCTCAAGCGGTGAAGTGTCTGGAAGTAAATCCACTGCCAAATTTAAAGAGGGGATCTGATATTCAATAGGTAAGAATACTTCCAGCCCGTATACAAGTTGAAAAGATGAAAAACTGGTGGAAGTATTCACAGATGTTCGATATGCCCACAACGTTGAATACAACATCAAATGCCAATTTGACTTGGTAGAATTAATTGTTTGTTGAAGAACAGTCTTGAGAGACTTATTCAAAACTTCAACCTAACCATTCACTTGCGGGTAGTAGGGTGACGAATGTTCCTCTTTGAACCCAAGCTTTGATTTTAATTGAATCATCATTTTATTTTGGAAGTGACTGCCATGGTCAATGACAATATCTTTCGGGATACTGAAACTTGCTACTATTTGATTAAAAATGAAAAGGGCAGTGGTTTCGCCATCATTTCTAAACGTCGACATAACTTCGTCCCACTTCGTGAAGTAGTCTACTGCTATGATGATGCCCTCGGTAAGAAGCTGAGGGACATATAGTGAAATCAATCTCCCACTTGGTGAAAGGACCAACAATACTGACTAGAAACATAGGAGCAGGGTGTGCCAACATCTCTTGATAGAAGATCTAGCATGGGTGGCACTTCTTGATTGCATCCACACAATACTTGATTAACGAGGGCCAGAAGTAACCTGGGCATAGAATCTTTTGGGCTGTTGCCAACCCAAAACAATGACCACCACATGCTCCAGTGTGGCAGTCGTTCAAAATGAGCTCTGCTTCCTCGTGAGTGAGACATCATCACAAAATGAAATCTACACCTTGAAGATACAAAGTGTCATCGAGAATGAGATAATTTCTTGCTTGGTGTCGAATTCATAGACACTCATCGCAAGAAGCAGAAGCAGGGAACTTCAAATTCTGAAGATATACAAGGATATCTCCATACCAGGGGTCTAAATATGTAATGATAAACATATATCCATTGATAGGTGACTCTTCAGGCATAATATCGCCATACTCGACCGGTAGTTCCGAAAATAGTTCGACAAAGACCAATGACTTTTTGGATTTCCCAGAGACAAAATCTAAGTAAAACTCCTGTAGGATAACTATCCATCTACTTATCTTACCACCAATGATCCATCATGTTAACACATATTGGAAAGGATTGACAATGACAATGATGGTGGTCTTGTGAAGCAATATATAGTGATGAAACCGTTGCAAAATGTGGCAAACCACCAAAGAAAGTTTCTCAACATGAGAGTAATTGGGTTCAGGTCCAACCAGGCCTCGACTAAGATAATATATAGAGTGCTCCTCGAGAATTTCATCCTCTTGGACCAAGACCATGCCGATGGTTGACTCCAAAGCAACCAAATACAACACGAACTATCTGTTATAATCAGGAGGCTGGAGCAGAGGGGCAGATGTCAGGGAACATTTCAATGCTTCAAAAGAGTGCTGAGCATATTCATCCCAATAAAATGGGACCCCTTTTTTCAAAATACGCATGAACCCTTTAGTGATCTCGACATAATTAGCGATAAAACGTCGAAGAGAATTCGCTTTCCCTTGTAAGCTCTGAAGCTAGGGTATTGTACATGAGGGAGGAAATCGAACTATCGCCTAACCCTACGTTACGCATAAACTACACTTGTTAGGATTCAAGTGAATCCAATATTAACGACATCACTCAAATATTAGTCGTAGATGGGCGGGATGATCATATCTCTTGAGAGAACATGATGCTATATCATCAAGGTACACCTCACCTATGTGTTTGAGGTGTTGAAAGGAGAACAACATGGCCCATTGAAAGGTAGCTCCAACATTCTTCAAGCCAAAAGGCATCTTTCAATACGTGAAGGTACCCCAAGGAAAAATAAAAGTTGTTTTATGTTGGTCCTTGGGTTTTATTTGAATATGACTATATCTCGAAAAACCATCCATGAAAGAAAAGACTGTGCAACCCGCACACTCATCAACAATATGATCAATAAATGGGGTTGGAAAATTGTATTTCGGGCAAGCCTTGTTTAAATCACGGAAATCCATGCAAACATGAATCATTCCTTGTTTCTTGTTGACTGAAACTAGGTTTGATACCCATTCCGGCAATTGTATGGGGTAGATGAAACCATTTTTGAGTAGTTTCTCTACTTTTGCCTTGATCGTCACTACTTTTTGAGGATTACCCTGACAAAGCTTCTGTCAGACCAGTTTGGCATTAGGATAAGTCATGATTTCATGTTTGACAATTCATGGGTCGTTTCTTGGCATCTCCTTGTAAGACCAAGAATAAAGTTCACAAAACTCCTTGAATAACTCAATGTAAATTTGAATCTCTTTGGGGGAGAAATCTGCTTCGACGAAAACATTCTCCATGACACTAGGGGTTCTTGAGATATTGATTGGAATCATTGTAGCAATGATTTCCATGTTACCCTCGGTGTAAACTCTATGCATGGCCAGAGGATTGATATGACAAGGGCTATCTCCAGTCACAGTCAAAACAAAGTCTCCCGCCTCTATTTTCCTAATCTTGGGAAGAAAATAAGATCCATGATGTATATTATCCCCAGGTTTGTTGGGACTATTCATTGTTTCTAGAATCACCTCGTCAGAGGAAATACCAAGTCTAAAGGATCTTGAGTGGAAAGAGGATCCTGAGCCCAAATAGGCTTGAGAACTAGATCTAACTTCTGTGAGGGAGCTGGATCGGGGCTGACTGAGGCTTGCTGGACAACCCTGTACACAAACTGAGCCGCAGATAAGGGAATGGCCATGCCAAGGTGCCCTATCACCTCCATCGAAGCAGATGGGGAAGGTAAAGTCAATGGGTTGTGAAAATATCTTATTTTAAAAGATGACACCTGAAATATTGCATCCCTCGGTTGGTTGAGATCAACCGATATAAACTTTACATCATTGGAAGGTGGCGGATAATCAAAGGGTCCCATCAATGATGAAAACAAACCAACACCTAAGTTGGTAGTGCCAAGTTACGGGTTACCAATCATCAGGACTGTGGAAGCCCCTGATGAAGGGATAGAACAAGACAAGGACAATTGGTCAATGGTGACAATTCGACCCTCGTGTAGTAAGCGTAAGACCTGAAAAACCATGGTAACCACTGCATGCATCACATACGTCCAAATTCATCCTAACAAAATATTGTAGTCGAGAGGCACATCAACTACTTCAACTTCAACACACATAGTTTTACCTCCTAACTGCATGGGGAAAGAAGGAATTATTCCATGTGGTCTAAACGATCGACCGTCAAAATCCATAAGAAAAGTAGGCGATGAAGACAACTCATGCTAGCCAATGTCTCTCCAGCATGCCAATGACATCATGCAAGTTGAGGCACCCTCATCAACCACTGTATGAAAAGTGTTCCATGTCATAGATTTCATGGTCTATGCCACTACTATCTGAAAGGAGACATGGTGAGGAAGACAAAGTTTGAGGTGGGTTGGATCGAAAATGATTGCTCCTGGGTTACTAGTCTCTACCGCTCCCAAGGTGGACAACACATATTGTCTTTGTGAGGGGAAACTCTGGAGGACCTTCAGAACAAACATCACACAAAGGGTCTGATCCAAATCCTCCACGACGGAGTAGTTTTGAGCGGCCCTCATGTTTGGATTATGGGAAGACTTCTTAAACACACCTTTAGGGATGCGAGTTATTGTCTCACCCATTGTCTTCTCAATTTGGAGAGGAGTCAATGGGTTAGTGACCTCCTTTCCCTTCTCGATAGATTATGGTGTTCCATAGTCACGAGTCCTGGTGGATAAATGAGCATAGGTGTTCATCATGTGAATTTTCATGGTCGGGTTGTTAGTAATAGGTTTGGGGTGTCCTTGACTCCCCCTAGCCATGCTTGTGGATGCGGAAGCCTAAGCCATATTTTTCCCTTGTGGAAAAGGGTTTGTCAATGTGACAGGTTGTTACTATGCCAGTAGCTTCTGGGATTCTGCAAGCCAAGGGCATAGGTGAGTTGGGTGGTCTTCCATGCAAATATTACACAGATACTTCAACTTCTTCTTCTTAGTTTCCCCCCCACCAACATTGTTAACAAACTTTTTATCCCCTTTACCCTTTTTGTTTCTTTATTTATTCTTTCCCTCAGTCTGCTAGTTGGCCTTAGGAGTCATCAAATGCACATTGTGTACATCTGACGTCTAGGTAACGGGGACAACCAAACTAGGAGTCTGGCTGGCCACATTCTATTGTTTCAAAAATTGTTGCAACTTATTTGAAAATAGATCTGTGGAATTACTTTATGCCGAGCCCACTATGCCATCATCATGCCCCCCAAAATTTTGTAGACCATGGAACATCGGGTAAGATCTCATAAATCATGCAAGAGTGAGAGTAGATCAGTTCTAGATTCCCGAATCTCATAATAGCCTCTTCCTCATAAAATAACTCAGATGTTGTTACGTCTTTGGACACACAAGGAAACAAAGACTTCAAGAACCACTCAAGAAAGAAATCAGGAGGGACCTTAACCTTAATCAAGTTCTTTCTTCATCGCCATTCTCGGATATCATCAGAGATATGGTCGGCCTTGGTTTGCTTGAAGTTGGCCAGTAATTCAGTGCTGGCATCGTATCTCACTGGTAACTAGAATTAGTTGAAGAAAAAAATCGCCATGTCATTAAATTAAGAAGACCTCGAGCTGTCGAGATCAATATACCACTTCGCAACACCCCCTATAAGACTGCATTGAAAAATGGGCAATTGAACATTGTTGTCTTTCAAGGAGTTTGACGAGAAACACAAGTGAAAGGTAGTCACATGATAACCTTGATATTTGCAAGGATTGCCCTCGAATTTCGAAATATCCAAAGGCAACTTAGTCGTCATGGCAAGACAACGTGGATTGTGACTGATCGAGTCATTCAGTAATCTAAAAAAGTATGGAAAATGCAAGGTTTCTAGAAAGGGTATTTTTGGTTGTGGATTATTTACAGGAAAATAGGGTCTTGGATTTTGACTAGCACTAGGTTGCCAAGAAAAGTTGGACTCTTGGCCAGGGTTTTAGTAAAAATTGTGGGCCTTGACCAACAAAAGGAAATTGCATCTGTTGAGGCATCATCAGTCGACTCTCGAAATTGGATGACATAGCCTGCGTAAGGATTTCTCCCTATGTTGTGTTCCAAAGACCTTGGTTGGGGATGCCCCCAGCCGGTCCGCCCGACATAGGTACAACACATTGGCCGAGGTTCCATTGAGTATTTAAGGAATTTCCTTCGACCGACATCCCTTGTGAGGGAAACAATCCCTACAAAGGATTCCAAATACCCTAAGNATGGGGAAGGTAAAGTCAATGGGTTGTGAAAATATCTTATTTTAAAAGATGACACCTGAAATATTGCATCCCTCGGTTGGTTGAGATCAACCGATATAAACTTTACATCATTGGAAGGTGGCGGATAATCAAAGGGTCCCATCAATGATGAAAACAAACCAACACCTAAGTTGGTAGTGCCAAGTTACGGGTTACCAATCATCAGGACTGTGGAAGCCCCTGATGAAGGGATAGAACAAGACAAGGACAATTGGTCAATGGTGACAATTCGACCCTCGTGTAGTAAGCGTAAGACCTGAAAAACCATGGTAACCACTGCATGCATCACATACGTCCAAATTCATCCTAACAAAATATTGTAGTCGAGAGGCACATCAACTACTTCAACTTCAACACACATAGTTTTACCTCCTAACTGCATGGGGAAAGAAGGAATTATTCCATGTGGTCTAAACGATCGACCGTCAAAATCCATAAGAAAAGTAGGCGATGAAGACAACTCATGCTAGCCAATGTCTCTCCAGCATGCCAATGACATCATGCAAGTTGAGGCACCCTCATCAACCACTGTATGAAAAGTGTTCCATGTCATAGATTTCATGGTCTATGCCACTACTATCTGAAAGGAGACATGGTGAGGAAGACAAAGTTTGAGGTGGGTTGGATCGAAAATGATTGCTCCTGGGTTACTAGTCTCTACCGCTCCCAAGGTGGACAACACATATTGTCTTTGTGAGGGGAAACTCTGGAGGACCTTCAGAACAAACATCACACAAAGGGTCTGATCCAAATCCTCCACGACGGAGTAGTTTTGAGCGGCCCTCATGTTTGGATTATGGGAAGACTTCTTAAACACACCTTTAGGGATGCGAGTTATTGTCTCACCCATTGTCTTCTCAATTTGGAGAGGAGTCAATGGGTTAGTGACCTCCTTTCCCTTCTCGATAGATTATGGTGTTCCATAGTCACGAGTCCTGGTGGATAAATGAGCATAGGTGTTCATCATGTGAATTTTCATGGTCGGGTTGTTAGTAATAGGTTTGGGGTGTCCTTGACTCCCCCTAGCCATGCTTGTGGATGCGGAAGCCTAAGCCATATTTTTCCCTTGTGGAAAAGGGTTTGTCAATGTGACAGGTTGTTACTATGCCAGTAGCTTCTGGGATTCTGCAAGCCAAGGGCATAGGTGAGTTGGGTGGTCTTCCATGCAAATATTACACAGATACTTCAACTTCTTCTTCTTAGTTTCCCCCCCACCAACATTGTTAACAAACTTTTTATCCCCTTTACCCTTTTTGTTTCTTTATTTATTCTTTCCCTCAGTCTGCTAGTTGGCCTTAGGAGTCATCAAATGCACATTGTGTACATCTGACGTCTAGGTAACGGGGACAACCAAACTAGGAGTCTGGCTGGCCACATTCTATTGTTTCAAAAATTGTTGCAACTTATTTGAAAATAGATCTGTGGAATTACTTTATGCCGAGCCCACTATGCCATCATCATGCCCCCTAAACTTTTGTAGACCATGGCACATCGGGTAAGATCTCATAAATCATGAAAGAGTGAGAGTAGATCAGTTCTAGCTTCCCGACTCTCATAATAGCCTCTTCCTCATAAAATAACTCGGATGTTGTTACGTCTTTGGACACACAAGGAAACAAAGACTTCAAGAACCACTCAAGAAAGAAATTAGGAGGGACCTTAACCTTAATCAAGTTCTTTCTTCATCGCCATTCTCGGATATCATCAGAGATATGGTCGGCCTTGGTTTGCTTGAAGTTGGCCAGTAATTCGGTGCTGGCATCGTATCTCACTGATAACTAGAATTAGTTCAAGAAAAAAATCGCCATGTCATTAAATTAAGAATACCTCGAGTTGTCGAGATCAATATACCACTTCGCAACACCCCCTATAAGACTGCATTGAAAAATGGGCAATTGAACATTGTTTTCTTTCAAGGAGTTTGACGAGAAACACAAGTGAAAGGTAGTCACATGATAACCTTGATATTTGCAAGGATTGCCCTCGAATTTCGAAATATCCAAAGGCAACTTAGTCGGCATGGCAAGACAACGTGGATTGTGACTGATCGAGTCATTCAGTAATCTAAAAAAGTATGGAAAATGCAAGGTTTCTAGAAAGGGTATTTTTGGTTGTGGATTATTTACAGGAAAAGAGGGTCTTGGATTTTGACTAGCACTAGGTTGCCAAGAAAAGTTGGACTCTTGGCCAGGGTTTTAGTAAAAATCGTGGGCCTTGACCAACAAAAGGAAATTGCATTTGTTGAGGCATCATCAGTCGACTCTCGAAATTGGATGACATAGCCTGCGTAAGGATTTCTCCCTATGTTGTGTTCCAAAGACCTTGGTTGGGGATGCCCCCAGCCGATCCACCCGACATAGGTACAACACATTGGCCGAGGTTCCATTGAGTATTTAAGGAATTTCCTTCGACCGACATCCCTTGTGAGGGAAACAATCCCTACAAAGGATTCCAAATACCCTAAGTGGAGTATACTCCAGTCATTTCTCCCTGTGAAGGAATGGTACCTTGCACCGGGTTCTATTGACCAAAGTTGGGGTTGCCCCTAGTCGGGAAAGAGACCAAAGAAAAAACATTGTTTTGAAATGCACCATATAAAGAGACCGACATAGATCGCACTGACCTTGTGTAGGATGAAGGTCCCAAAATGCCTCCACAAAACAAAATGCCTCCACAAAACAAGATATAATTAGTATTAGGCCTGATTGGATGATGAAAAGCGCCACCGCGTGAAGGGGACAAAGGAGGTATATGACCCCCACCGTAAGGAAGAGCATTAAAATGGGTAGTAGCACTCACTTTTGACCCTTGCAAGGGAGCGATAGAGCTCCCTACCCCCAGACCCATGGTCTGTAAAGTCAAGTAAGTAAGAAACGAATTCGTATCAAATCTGGACATCCCATATGAGAAGGGAGCGCCCATCGCATTTTGAGTAAACATAATAGTGGTCAAAGCCGTTAAAGGGATCATACCACTACCCAAAATCATGATTGTAGGGACAACTGTGGTCCTAATTGGTGAAGGTAGAGGCGAAAGTATGATTCCCCCTCTAGTAGTATTCGTAACGGGAGTACGGGGACTCCCAGACAAAGTAGCAACATTCGCTTCCATTTCCGCTCGCCGAACCAATTGGCGCTTAGAATATGTCATCTCGGGAGGGACATTATGAATTAAAATTAGCACCGACAAGTCAGTGATCAGAGGATTTGCTATTATCAAACCTTCAGTCTCAAGGTCAGAAGCCCGATTGCTTCGAACAATACTCCTTGATCAAGTCTTCACCTCAACGGTGGTGTTGGTGGATCCAAAGTAATTGATGACAGGCCCTGAAGCCTTCACGAATGGTGGAGCTATTGATATTCCACTTTGTGAAATGATCAACCGACACAGTAAGGCTTGACTAGCGCAGAACAAAAAGCATACACTAAAAAGTTTCCTAAAGATAAATCAAGCAATCGACTAACTAGTGGGAAGGATGGCTACGCTAATCAAAACTAGAGAAAATAACCAGTGTAAGTTCAACTCGAACATGGAATCACCCTTTGGGTATACTCTGCGAATCATGACTCGACATCCACCCTAGGTACTACAGTACACCCCCATAGTCATTTGTATAAGTCCGTAAAATATGGGCAAGTAGGTTTCTTCATAAGGGAGGAGGAATGATCTAGGTGGATACTGGTGGCCACCCACCTATTCCATTGATTCATAATGCTTCCACATCTTGGAAGTTTTTCTATGGTTTTTTGGGTCCCAAAATTTTGGGGCTGTTTTGAGGCCCTAAACGATGTTTTTTTTTGGCATAGTAGCACCTATAACATATTGAAGGTAGATTCTAGGTCAGACAAATGCGTACTTCTCGTCTAGACCTTTATGATGGGGAACTAAACAACCCAAATTAATGTCCTATGAAAAATTTTCACCCTAGAGAAGTTGATGTATCAACTAACCACATCAGGGGCAACAACCCTTTTGGCATTTCATATTCCGGAGTTATGGTTTTGGATGGTTAGGGTCTTATCATTGATGCTTTATGTTAAAAGGAATTTTTTTCCCTCTTTTGATCAACTTCTTGTGAATGAGCATAGCTGACACATCTCTCTCTTCATGGATACGGTACCACCATTCTATATAGCTTGTGTGCTTTTCATTTTACAGTGTTTTGTATTCTAGACAATCATTAATAGAATTTTAGTTTAACTGTATTACCGCGTTTCTCACAATTTCTCTATGTGTTTTCCTTTACTATATCTGTCTTCATGCCGTTCTCTATATAATCCATATCAACTACTTAGGACAAAACCCTTACCCTAGTATTTCCACGAATTTATTCAAGAACTCTGACATTGAAGATGACAAGAGCAAATGCAAATGAAGAAAAGTAGAAAATAATGAAGTATTCTCGTGTTTTTTTTTTATGGTTAATGGCAATTTTATTCAATGTTGTTAGCAGTATTATATAATTAGGTCATGTGCAAATTCCACTCATCCTATAAGTTCCCAATTTATAAGAAAGGGAATTAGCTCCCTCTCATCATCAACTCAATGTCTAGATTGTTAGAAAGTCTACATGCTTCTTATACTCATGTGCTTCTTCAAACTACAACACCTATTTGTCAACAATGCCTCTCACCAAATCCATTCTAGAATGGTGTAAAACTTCTAGGATTTCATTAAAGCATGCAGATAATTATGACAACAGTCCTAGCCAACATCTACCTTGACCACACAATAATTCCTTATTATACCCATCACAACACATGTCATATAGAATTGGCATATAGTTTGGGTGTTGACCATAACCATCATTTCTTTTGCAAAGTGTTGACCATAAATCTTCTGGCTTTTTGAGCAATGAATGAGAAATGGTTGTAAAATGATTTTGTTTGATTATAGTCATAGTTAGAGGAAAAACCTAGTTTTGATGATTGGCACACAATGAGGTTTTCCATCTTTATGGAAAATCACCACATTTATTTTAACTTTGATCCCCAAAAATAGCCCTATGCAAAGTAAAATTCATATTTGCAAATACAACAATGTTGATTGAAATTAATATATACATACAAAGTTTTTCTCTTGCTGCTTGAGTTTCTCTTTTATCTCTTTTAGAATCTTACCCATCCTCAAGCTTGAAATACCATGTCTTGTTGATGTGTTATGCATCTTTTTCATTAATGTCACATCCTTTAAGCATCCTCATAAGTATTTTAACATCCATGTCAATATCTTTGTAGCATCTCATTTGTGTCCTTAGATTACATTTCTTATTTCTTGAATGTCTTTGTGGTCATATTTTGCATCATAATACCATATCGTTAGGGTCTTAGGGTCTCCTTAATGTCTTACGAGCATCTTCATAGCATCCTACTTGCATTATTTTTGCATCATATGTGTCACATATGTGTCTTAATTATGTTGTATTAGCATCCTAATTGAGGCATTTTAGCATCCTATGTGTCTTGTCAATGCCCTTGTTGCATCCTAATAGCATCTTACTCATGTCCTTATAGTATTAGGTGTCTTATTAGTAATTTTCATTATATTATAATTATTTTATATGGCTCTAACCATCCATGTTTACCTATAGTACCAAAAGGAGGCCATTCTCCAAATCCACTCCCACAAATATTTTTGCACTAAGGGGTCAATTTTGAAACAAACTAGATCAAGTGATTGTGGGTAGCATGATGACATGCACCTTGGTGAAACACACTTGCATAGGCTTAGGGAATTCAATTATTCTTCTTGATTTCGATTTTATACCCCTGGACCAAATTCCCAACGTGTCCTTGAATGGTTTCAAGAGATGAATTGAAAATCACCATAAAAATCTAACCGAGCCTCGAATAGATAAACCATCGGTTGTGTTTGACTCATTAAATCATACTATATATAGGGTCACCCCTCCTCTATGATTCCATTTCCTAGAAAATGTTATATTTGATGATCTCCAAAACTAGGGTTTTTCTTAGTAAGGGACAATGCAATTTTTGCATTAGGGGTCAATTTTGAAAAACACTTCCTCGGGTGATTTTGAGTAGCATTTTCATGTGGTCCTTGGAGAAACAAACTTTCAAGAGGTTATGAAAAACAATTATGTTTCTCGGTTTTGATTTTATGCCCTTGGACCAAATTCCCAATGTGTCGTTGGATGGCTTCAAGAGGCGAGTTGCAACTCACCATAAAACTCTAACAAGACCTTGGATGGATGAATCATCAATTGTGTTGGAATCCCAACATTATATTAAAACTAGGATAACCTCTTTCCTATGATTCTATTGCCTGAAAAATGTTTTATTGATGATCTCTAGAACTAGGGTTTTTCTTAGTAAGGGATAATGCAATTTTTGCACTAGGGGTTGATTTTGAAAAACACTAGCTTGGGCGATTCTATGTAGCATGATCACATGGGACTTGGCCAAAAACACTTGCATGAGATTACAAAAATCAATTATGTTACTCGGTTTTGATTTTATAACCCTTGACCAAATTTTGAGTGTGTCCATGAATGACTTTAGAAGGTGAGTTGCAACTTGCCATAAAAATCAAACCGGGCCTCAAATGGATGAATCATTGGTTTTTTTGGACTCCTAAAACTATATGATATCTAGGGGAACCACTCCCCTATGATTACGTTTCCTAGAAAATGCATTATTCGAAGATATTTGAAACTAGGGCTTTTCTCAATAAGGGACAATGCAATTTTTACACTAAGGGTCGATATTGTAAAACATTGGCTCAAGAGATTTTCGGTAGCATGCTCATGTGGGCCATGGCAAAACACTTGTAGGATCTTACAAAAATAAATTATGCTACTTGGTTTTTATTTTATTCCCCTGGACCAAATTCCCAACATGTTTCTGAATGACTTTAGGAGGCGAGTTACAACTCGCAATAAAACTCTAAAGGAGGCTCTAATGGATGAACCATTTATTGTGTTGGATTTGATACATGGGATTGTATCTAGGGGAAACCCTCCCCTACTATTCCATATCCCTAAAATTTATTTGTTTGATGATATTTGGAACTAGGAGTTTTCTCAGTAAGGGACAATGCAATTTTTGCATCAGGGGTTGATTTTGAAAAAACCCGTCTCAGGTGACTGTGGGTAGCATACTCATGTGGGCCATGGAAAAACACACTTGAAAGAGATTAATTAACTCAATTTTTCTACTTGATGTTGAGTTTATTCCCCTAGATCAAATTCACAATATGTCCTTGAATGGATTCAAGAGGTGAGTTGCAAATCCCCATAAAACTATAATTGTCGATAGTGTTGGACTCTTGAAAATGGATTACAACTAGGGGCACCCCTCCCCTATGATTTCATTTCCTAGAAAATGATTTGTTCAAGGATCTCTAAAACTAGGGTTTTTCTCAATAAGGGACAATGCAATTTTTTCACTAGGAGTCGATTTTGAAAAACACTGGCTCGAGCAATTCTGGGTAGCGTGCTCACATGGGCCTCATCCAAACACACTTTTGGGAGATTACAAAACTCAATTATGCTACTCAATATTGATTTTATACCCCTGAACTAAATTCCCAATGTGTCATTGAATGGATTTAGGAGGCGAGTTTCTACTCACCATAAAAATCTAACCAAGACTTAGATTGATGAACCATCGATTGTGTTGGACTCCTGACACTAGATTATAGCTATTGGAATTTATCCCATATGATTATGTTTCTTGAAAAATTCTTTATTTGATGATATTTGGAACTAGATTTTTCCTTAGTAAGGGACAATGCAATTTTTTCACTAGAGGTTGATTTTGAAAAACACTGTCTTGGGAAATTGTGGGTAGCGTACTCATGTGGGCGATGGAAAAACATAATTGCGAGATATTACATAATTGAATTATTCTACTAGATGTCGAGTTTATGCCCCCAGATCAAATTCATAATATGTCCTTGAATGACTTCATGAGGCGAGTTACAACTCACCATAAAAATATAATGTTCGATTGTGTTGGAATCCTAAAAATGGATTACATCTACGGGTACCCCTACCCTATGATTTCATTTCTTGGAAAATGAGTTTTTCAAGGATATCTTAAACTAGGGTTTTTCCCAGTAAGGAACAACACAATTTTGCACTGGGGTTCAAATTTCAAAAACATTGGCTCAAGTGATTGTGGGTAGCGTGCTCACACGGGTCTCATCCAAACAGACTTTTGGGAGTTTACAAAACTCAATTATGCCACTTAGTTTTGATTTCATACCCCCAGAACAAATTCCCAATGTGCCCCTGAATGGCTTCAAGAGGCGAGTTGAAAATCACCATAAAAATCTAACTGGGCCTTAGATGGATGAATCACTGATTGTGTTTGACTCCTGACACTAGATTATAGCCAGGGGCATGGATCCCCTATGATTATATTTCTTGAAAAATGCTTTATTCGATGATATTTGGAACTAGAGTTTTTCTTAGTAAGGGACATTGCCAATTTTGCACTAGGGGTCGATTTTGAATAAAATCGACTTGGACTATTGTGAGTAGTGTGCTCATGTGGGCCTTGGAGAAACACACTTTTGGGAGATCATGAAACTCAATTACTCTACTCAGTTTGGATTTTATGCCCTTGGACTAAATTCTCAATGTTTCCCCAAATGGCTTTAGGAGGTGAGTTGCAAGTTGCCATAAAACTCTAACTAGGGATCATATGGACAAAATTTCAATTGTGTTGGGCTCCTGACACTAGAATGTAGCTAGGGGAATCCATCTCTTGTGATTCTATTGATCATAAAGTTCTTTATTGGATGATATTTGGAACTAGGGTTTTTCTTAGTAAGGGACAATGCAATTTTTTCACTAGGGGTCGATTTTGAAAAACATTGGCTTGGGTGATCATGGGTAGCTATGAGAAGCAAGATAAGGAATCCATCATGTATGAAGAGGGTGTAAGATAATTTTTTTTCCTTTGAAAAAAATGCCAAATAATAATCCCTTAGTATGATTTTTGGACCTCAGAAATAACACATTTTATGATGCCACTTAGTCATCTTTCATTTACTTTACCTTTTCATTATCATTCCCTTTATCACTCATATTAATGCATTTGTCGATTTCTACCCTATATAAGATTCATATGTCATAATTACACTAAATTGGTTGATTTCCCATGTTTTGATGTTTAATTAGGGTAGCTATTGTGATTTCCTAACTTACATATGAAATTCAAAAATTGTTGGCAATTCTGGAGCTAATTGGCAGTTTTGGTAGTCAAACTTTTCACATCATTTATGATCAGATGAAGAACAATATAAAAATTATAAACTATGGTTTATGTGCAGAATGGGGTCATTTAGGTGACGAGTGAGAAAAATCTACACAAAGTACAAAACAAGGGGTGTATGGTTGAGATTTCTAAAACTAGTCATTCTAGCTTGCAATTCTGTAGCTAAGTGGTTTGATCAAGCTGTGGCTCATACCCATGAATTTGGACACATAGATCTCATGAAAAATGTTGTATTATCCTATTAAAATTATATTATATCAAATCCAATATTTAGTGGAGGAGATCCACATGTTTAGGATCTAGGATTGGTTGGTTATGCGATCCACATGTTTAGGATCTATGATTTGTTGGTTATGAGATCCACTTGTTTAGGATCTAGTCTCTTGTTGTAAATACTATTCCTATATGTATAAATATGAGACGATATCATTCAAATTGGTAATATATATAGTTCATAGTTCAATAGTGAAAGAGTTAAAGAGTGGAAGGATCATTGTAATAATTTTTGATGCTAGAATAAAGATCTTGTTGTTGCATATCAAGAGTTTTCTACTCTAGTCCTTCTTGGTAGTATATGCCAAGAGAGGTAAGGACCCCTCTCTCTGGTATACAATGCCCAATTATCTTTCTTTCTATTGTGCGATGTTATTGTAATAGTTTCTCATTCCATTTCCTGTTTATTTCCTGATGCTCTTTCATTTCTGCAAGCGCGGGTTTCCCTACAAAGTTAGGCATTGAAGGGTAAGTTTTATAAGTGATCACAAAACCAATTGATTCTCTTGATATCAATAAAAGAAATGTGGTTAATGATTGAAACATAAGTCCATTTACCTCAGTTGAAATCTTTAGCATTTCGTTTTTGCAGTATTTATTTTTAGTTTGATCAATCTATAAGAATTAGTCAAGCCATGAAGTAGCTAAATTATCATTGTAAAAGAACACTTGTTTCCTTGACTCAAATTCTTGGAAGTATATTGTGAAGAAAATCATTCTGATTCAAATTTATTATCTTAGATTTAGTTTTCTACTCTTGCATATAGTTTTCCGGCATCTCACAAGCTTACAAGCTCCCTGGTTGATAGTCTAATGTAAAGAAATTTAAGCAATTGAATTTCCTAACATTTTTGGCACCATTGCCGGGGAAATTCTAAAGGGAATAGGAATTCACAGTTTGGTTTTTATTCTTTTCGTTTAAGTTTGATGCATACTCACGTCAAAATATAACTTGGTGACACAAAGGTATTAGTAGCATGATATGTCCAAGTACATTCTTTTCTTTCAAGTTTTCTTAGTATAGAAGTAGCAATTTTTTATTTAAAAAATCCTCCCTTTTCACTAATCCATGTGCAAGACAAGTATTATCAACCAACAAAGAACCTTAAAATTTGTTCTAGATTTGTTGAGTGAAGAAGAATGTTACACCAAGAACTTTCTCAAATCCTAGCAGCAACCGACATCTCTTCCTCTCAAGAAGAGAAAAGCTTGACAGCAGTGAAGAACATATCTGCACCAAAAAAAGGAATAGAATACCAAAAGGTCCATGAGAAGAAAAAATATATAGAAGTTTCCTTTGAGCATCTATACACCTTGAAGAATATATCAAAGAGATATGGGCCTCATCACACGAAGAACATATTTTGGAGCCCGAAATTGAAGAATTCCTTGCATGTATAGATACTTTGTGCATTGAAGAATGTGAGAGCCACAAATTTGAATACCTATGGGGTGTGACAAAGACGTACATACAAGCTGAGAGTACTGATGTACAAGGAAGATGAGGAATGAGGATTATATTGAAGAGTGGTCCCATCATTTCATCAAGCCTAAGAATCAGTCTCTTCTTCAACACTTCTTGGTACTGAATCAAATAGAATGGCTGGTTCCTCACATCCAAGAATCTATTAAGGTATATCTTCCATACTTGGATATGCGCTTATTCTTGATCTTGTTGCACACATGGCTTCACTAGAAGCACTCCTATACTTGAGAATAGGCTCTCCCTTTTATCAAGTTGGTAGGATAGTGAATAAATAATATTTTAAAATGCTGCATATGGTAGTCTAAGTTTAGTGCAAAAGTTTTTTTTGAATAAAGGAATAAAAAAGAATGTCAAATACTAGATCAGCTTCAAAAATTATGTTTTCTTTCTACAATCCAAGACTTCATAGAATTATGGCAGTGGTGGAGCATTTTGGTTAAAGGAATGCCATTTTTCTCATCTTTGGGACATATAATCATATTGGTACCTTCTTCATATCATAAATCCTTTGTTGGTGAATCCAATATACTTCATGCAGATCCAAAGCTCACATTCTTATGTTTCAGTACATAGGTACAAGATTTGTCTACTAGAAATACAGGAAATATGAAAATGCATTGTTTTGGTATTTTCCATGGTTTGAATGATAGAATCAACATAAAAATATTCTTCACTATATTATGACCCATTTGTTTATCATTCCCATGATCCTATGCTGCACAAAAGACAACGATTTTAGAAAAGAGTTAATTTCTTATTTTGCAACAAGGAATCATAGAGAACATCGATTTCTACATGATCATATTCAACTTCAATGGTTTAGATCCCTTTTCTTTTAACAAGTGCTTTAGTGATTCATAGATGATGGCTAGATGGATGGTCAACCTAAGTCTCAGGTTGGTCATCCTCAACATCAATGCTCAATATTTCGAAAAATAGAAGTGGATAGCTCATTTTCACCATTGAAAATTGGAAATTAACAAAAAATTCAAAAAACCCCTTCATCAAAAGAGTGAATTTCGGGAGCTACGGTGGACGAAAAACCATTCTACTTGGACCAACTAAATACAAAACTCTTCCTCTTGCATTTCCATTCTTCCTTTTTTAGTTATCTTTGAGTTTGGGAGGGGTGTGCCCTTGTAAAAGGGTCGTGTTTGCATTTATGTGGGATTTACAAGGATAGCCCGCGTATATACTTGGGGAGATTAATAAACAACCCACATTCATATGCGACTGTGTAGTAAAGAACTCACGTACACCTCCCTTTGTATTGAAAAAATAAAAAATGCAAGTTATTAACTCCTCTCCAATTTTTATGTGATAGGATGTATGTTCATTGGAGGGAGAGAGAGCATGAGGATCTAGATATCTTAGTCGGGGAGGACCCTATGGCTATTGCCTCACTGAAACAATGTGGTTTATGGAAATTCTTCCAGTGTCCATTTATGAGGGCACAACCGAGGTTGCTTAATTCTCTTGTGGAGTATTGGCATCCTGATGCCGAAGCTTTCATGCTGGAGGGTCAATCACTAACCTTGACCACAGAGGAAATCTACTTCTTGACTGACCTCTCCAAAAGAGGGGAACTGGTCAACTTGAGGACCTTTCCTCCGGGGCTGTTCAACATCGAGGACTATATCAACATGTATTCTGAGGCTTGTACTGAGAAAGCGCGTTCACAAGTGCCGATTCACAAGATTATCAACCTCTCTTTACAAGTGATTCTACTTCTGATCGGGCAGATTATTGGATCCACAACACTCCATCAGGCCTCACACACACATATGCACTGTGTAGTTCAGTGTTTGGAGGCAACAATATTTGACTGGAGTACCACCATGCTAATATGCATGAATAGATAGCTCACATAGTGTCGTAGGTGTACCAACAAGAACTTTGGGTTTGGTACCATATTATGCTCCTTCTTCTTCGAAAGGGTGCCCAATATTAGTCCTAGAGAGACAGTACAAAGGCATATAGCATCCTTCCTAGCAGTGAGAAGGTGGGCAGTTTTGCTGCCTAGACATGGTGGAAGAAGGACTATAGAGGCCTTCGACGACAAATTTTTTGACTGGTGGGCACGTCAGATCCCAGTTATAAAGGATTATCCCTATCCAGGGATCAACTTCCTCAGAGATCCAGACATGCATGTGCCCCCTGGGGAAGAGCACAATGAGATAGGTAACATATATTTTGAAGTTTATTAAATTTTTAATTTTCATATATATCCTTTTTATGTGTGTGTAGAGTACTAAATCGTGAATATGTTATGTACAGATGTGGGACCTATTCGATCAATGGAATTTGCTAGGACTAGGCATTTTCCTTGACTTGAGGAAGGACCAACAACAATAGGAGGACCAACAGCTATGGGAGGACCCCCAATGAGAGAGTTTGATAGAGTCCTACAACGAGTGGAGAGGAACCTGAATTCTCTCACTCGTGCCATTCCTATGGATAAGATAGAGGATCCCCCCCCGTCTATGCAACCACATGTAGTAGGGGTGACTTGGACCTGGGTCCATTTGTTCCAGCGTCTTGCGAATTTCATCCTTCACTATAGAAGGGCCAATAGGCCTAGACTTTAGGTAGCGTTGAACCACTTATGTGTCAAGGGAACTTTTTGTACTATGTATTTTGAGGGCTTAAGACTGACGATGCATACTGATGAATTTTGAGGCTTTCATGCCCACTTTTGTACTCATGACACCATTTTTGGACACACACACACACACATACGTACATCTTTTTTTTTATGGATTTTTTTTTTTACAAATGTATTTACATGTGTATGTGTGTATTGTTCTTTTTGCATGTGAGAAAAATTCCAATCTAAAACTTGATTAGCTAGAGTATCTGTTAAATGATTAAATCTCCTAGGAACATGAATATACGTAATGTAATCAAAATATCGTTCTAAGAAACATACCCTAAGGAATCGTTGGTGAAGAGTGGGATCATAAATGCAGTGAACCCCATTTAACTAAGACACAACCAAATGAGCATATAAGTAAACTCGGAGGTGAGAACTTCCATGTGAAAAAGAATCACGTATAAATTCTATCACTACGTTGTACTCGACAACATTATTGGTTGTGACTCCTAGACAAATACCTCCGGAAGATAGCAACTAGCCTTCAGGTGTGAAAATCACCCAAGCTGCGGAAGCAAGCCTCCGAGTGTGTCGGCTAGCACCGTCCGTGAACCCAAAATAAACCTTTGATTCACTTGACATATGCCACAGTGAAAAAGAAGACAAAAATAACTACACGTCCACAAGACAAAAAGAAAAAAAATAAAATGTATAAGAGACTATACAT
>JZKD02S2429763.1:350673-368862 GCA_000966675.3 Picea glauca
ATGAAAACATTCTCCATGACACCAGGGGTTCTAGAGATATCGATTGGAATCATTGAAGTAATTATTGCCATGTTACCCTTAGCATAAACTCCATGTGTAGCTAGAGGATTGATATGACAAGGGCTATCTCCAGTCATAGTCAAAACAAAATCTCCCGCCTCTATTCTTCTAATCTTTGGAAGAAAATAAGATCCATGATGTAGATTATCCCAAGGTTTGTTGGGACCAGTCATTGCCTCTAGAATCGCCTCGTTAGAGGGCAAGACCAACTCTAAAGGATCTTGAGCGGCAAGAGAATCCTGAGCCTAAATAGGCTCAAGAACTGGATCTAACTCCTGTGAGGGAGCTAGATCGGGGTTGGTCGAGGCTTGCTGGACAACACTGTATGCAACCTCAGTCGAAGATAAGGGAATTTCCATGCCAAGATGCCCTATCACCTCCATTGAAGCTGATGGGGAAGGTAAAGTCCATGGGTCATGAAAATATTTTGTTTTAAAAGAATTCACTTGAAAGATTGTAGCCCAGCTCAGTTGGTCGAGATCAACCAATATAAAATTTACATCATTGGAAGGTGACGAATAATCAAAGGGTCCCATCAACGATGTAAAACAACCGACACCTAAGTTGATAGTGCCAGGTTGCAGGTTACCAATCATCGGGACTGTGAAAGACCCTAATGAAGGGTCAGGACGAGAGAAGGAAAATTGGTTGATGGTGATAATTCAACCCTCGTGTGGAAAGAACAAGAATCGAAAAACCGTGGCAACCACTGCATGCATTGCATATGTCCAACTTCATCCTAACAAAATATTGTAGTGTAGAGGCACATCGAATACTTCAACTTCAACACACATAGTTTTACCTCCTAACTGCATGGGGAAAGAAAGAATTATTCCATGAGGTCTAAATGATCGACTGTCGAAAGCCATAAGCAAAGTAGGAAACAAAGAAAACTCATGTTGGCCAATGGATCTCCAATATGCCAATGACATCATGCAAGTTGAGGCACCCTCATCAACCACTGTACGAAAAATTCTCCGTGTCAACGATTTCATGGTGTATGCCACTACTATCTGAAAGGAGACATGGTGAGGAAGACAAAGTTTTAGGTGGGTTGGATCGAAAATGATTTCTCCTAGGTTACTAGTCTCTACCACTCCCAAGGTGGACAACATAGCTTTTCTCTATGAGGGGAAACTCTGAAGGACCTCCATAATAGAAATCGCACAAAGGGTCTGATCCAAATCCTCCATGATGGAGTAGTTTTGAGCGGCCCTCGCATTTGGATTATGGGAAGTCTTCTTAAATGCACCTTTAGGGATGCGAGTCATTTTCTTGCCCACTGTCTTGTCAATTTGGAGAGGAGTTAATGGGTTAGTGGCCTCCTTTCCCTTCTCGACAGATTATTGTGTTCCATAGTCACAAGTCCTGGTGAATAAATGAGCATCGGTTTTCATCATGTAAATGTTCACGGTTGGGTTGTTAGTAGTAGGCATGGGGGGTCCCTGAATCCCCCTCACTGTGCTTGTGGATGTGAAATCCTAAGCCATATTTTCCCCTTGTGTAAAAGGTTTTTTCAATGCAATAGGTTGTTGCTGCACTAGTAGCTTCTGGGCTTCTACAAGCCAAGGGCATAGGTGAGTCAGGTGGTCTTTCGTGCACAGATTACATAGATACTTCAACTTCTTCTTCTCAAATTTCCCCCCGCCAACATTGTTAACAACCTTTTTATCCCCTTTACCCTTTTTTTTCTCTATTTCTTCTTTCCCTTAGTCTGCTAGTTGGCCTTGGGAGTCATCGAATGAACACTATGTACATTTGATGTCTGGGTAACGGGGACAACCGAACTAGGAGTCTGGCTGACCACAATCTGTTGTATCGATAATTGTTGCAACTTATTTGACAACATATCTATGGAATTACTTTGTGCGGAACCCACTATGCCATCAGCATGGGGCCCATACTTTTGTAGACTGTGGCACATCATGTAAGATCTCATAAAGCATGCGAGAGTGAGAGTATATCAGTTCTAGCTGCCCGACTCTCATAATATTCTCTTCCTCATAAAATACCTCAGACGTTGCTACGTCTTTGGACACACAGAGAACCAAAGACTTAATGAACCACTCAATCAAGAAAGAAGGAGGGACCTTAACCTTAATCAAGTTCTTTATTCATCGCCATTCTCGAATGTCATCAGAGATATGGTCGGCCTTGGTTTGCTTGAAGTTAGCCAGTAATTCGGTGCTGGCTTCGTATCTCACTAGTAACTAGAAATAGTTCAAGAAAACCATCACCAGGTCATTAAAGTGAGAGTACCTCAAGCTGTCGAGATTGATATACTACTTTGCAACACCCCCTATAAGAGTGCGTTGAAAAATGCGCAACTGAATGGAGTCGTCTTTCAATGAGTTTGACGAGAAACACAAGTGAAAGGTAGTCACATGATCATCTGGATCTTTGCCTGGCTTTCCCCCAAATTTTGAAATATCCGAATGAAACTTAGTCGACATGGGGGGCCAATGTGGATTGTGACTGATTGGGTCATTCCATTATCTCAAAAAGTATGGAAAATGCAAGGTTGCTAGAAAGGGTAGTTTTGGTTGTGGATTATTTACAGGAAAAGAGGGTCCTGGATTTTGACTAGCACCAGGTTACCAAGAAAAGTTGGACTGCTAGCCAGGGTTTTGGTAAAAATCATGGCCTTGACCAGAAAAAGGAAATTGCATCTATTGAACCATCATCGAATGACTCCTGAAATTGGACGACATAGCCTGCACATGGATTTCTCCCTATGTTCTATTCCAAAGACCTTGGTTAGGGATGCCCCCAGCTGATCCACGTGGCATAGGTACAACACATTGCCCTGAGTTCCATTGAGTATGGAAGAGGTTTCCTTCAACCAACATCCCTTGTGAGGGAAACAATCCCTACAAATGATTCTAAATACCCTAAGTGGAGTATACTCCAGTCGTCGCTCCCTGTGAAGGAATGGTACCTTGCATCTGGTTCTATTGACCAAATATGGGGTTGCCTCCAGTCGGGAAAGAGACTGAAGAAAAAACATTATTTTGAAACACACCAAACAAAGAGAACGACATAGATCCCACTGACCTTGTGTAGGATAAAATGCCTCCACCAAACAAGCTATAATTAGCATTAGGCCTGATTGGATGATGAAAAGCACCACTGAGTGAATGGGACAGAGGAGGTATATGACCTCCACCATAAGGAATATCATTAAAATGGGTATTAGTGCCTATGGTTGACCCTTGCAAGGGAGCGTTAGAGCTCCCTACCCCTAGACCCATGGTCTGTAAAGTGGAGTAAGTAAGAACCAAATTCGTATCAAATCCGGACATCCCATATGACAAGGGAGCACCCATCACATTCTAAGTGACAGAAATGGTGGTCAAAGCCATTAAAGGTATCATACCACTACCCAAAATCATGGGTGTTAGGATAACTGTGGTCTTAAATAGTGAAGGTAGGGGAGGAGGTATGATGTCCCTCCAGTAGTATTCGTAACGGGAGTGCGGGGACTCCTGGACAAAGTAGCAATATTCGCTTCGATTATCGCTCACCGAAACAACTGGCGCTTAGAGGATGTCATCTTAGGAGGGACAATCTGAATTAAAATTAGTGTCGACAAGTCGGTGATTAGAGGATTTGTTGGTCTAAAACCTTTAGTATCAAGGTAAAATATGATAGATTCCTCCTTTGCTAGAAAATCTCTTCTTGGAGCAAGATCGAACACAGTTTCTTGTGGCCCGGTCACTTCGAACAATCCTCCTTGATCAAGTCTTCACCTCAATGGTGGCGTAGGTGGCTCCAAAGTAATTAGTGACATGCCCTAAAGCCTTCACGACTGGCAAAGCTATTGATATTCCACTTTGTGAAATGATCAACTGACACAGTAAGGCTTGACTAGTGTGGAACACAAAGCACACACTAAAAAGTTTCCTAAAGATAAATCAAGCAATCAACTAACTAGTGGGAAGGATGGTTATGCCAATTGAAACTAGAGAAAATAACCAGTGTAAGTTCAACTTGAACATGGAAGCACCCTCCGGGTATACTCTGCGAAGCATGATCCAATGTCCACCCTAGGTACTGTAGTATACCCCCACAATCACCTGTGTAAGTCCTTAAAATATGGGCAACTAGGTTTCCAGCTTGCAGTCAATCACTAGGAGGGTACAATCGACAATAGGGAAGATTTTAATGAGTAGGATAACAAGTCCGAAGCCCTTCAAGGGTGTCGAAAGAAATTGTTCTAGAAGAAAAATTAGGATCTCAAACATATTTGAGGTCCAAAAATCTCCATAGGCAAATGAGATCGGTATTGTTCCCGAGAAAGACCCTCAATACACAATCCCTAATAAGTTTAGTCTGACTTTAGAGGGGTTATCTCCTCTTCCATTCCTCACGTGACCTCATGTTTGGGGGTCCCAAATAATGCTTACGATGCTGGACTTAAGACACTCCCTATCTTAGACTCCAATGTTTTTTTTGAAATGGCCTTGAAGAGTTTCCTCTTCAAATAATTCAAGGCCCTAAAACCCTAAACTAGTCGGTGAACCCTACAAACATAAAGTCTAATAAATTTTAAGTTAAGCGTTAATTTTAAGGCTTTATTTACGCAAAGGATGTGGTCGTGCAACTAATGGTATTATGAAGACATGAATAAGGAAGTGAACTTTAAATCATTTGAAAACAAAAAGATACTTCGAAATTAAATCAAATCTTGTAAAACTCTTTGTAAAAATTCAACTTTTCTAATCAATGATTCAAGATCTTGTGAATGAATATTTCCTAAAAAATGCTTTCGTTTGACTAAGAAAAACTACTTGTATTTCAGGAAATCATAAAGAAATTTGAAATGAAGACTCTTTTTCTTCTGCAAAGAACAACCTCAACTACTTTACCAAACCAAATGCAAGAAAATAAATTCTCTTTGATTTTTTTGAACTATTTTAACAAGAAAAACTAAAGTAAAAACTATTTTTTTGTTTTTCAAAGAAAGAAATAGGAAAAAGAGAAAACAAAAACCAATATTGATAGAGACCCTAATCCAATTGCATAAACGAAGGGATTTCAAACAAGAAACCAAAAGGAGGATCTAAAACTTGACCATTCACTCTAAACCTTTAGGGAAAATAAAATAAAACTAAGGAACAAGTTAACTGAAAATTTAACCCAAACTATGGCCAAAGATAGAGACTCTCACAAGTTCAAGAAAGTCCTGAGAAACCTAAAATTCTATCAGGAAAGAAACACAATTCTCTTTGTTAAAAAACACTTTCTGGACACAGAGACACAGGCTGTTGCATCTGCAGCCTGCGCATGTACGCGGGCTGTCTACTGTGTAGAGTGCGTATGTACTCGGGATAACCCAAAACAAGGCGTGTACACCTCTGAGACTTAAAAAAAAAGAGAATATCTAGGAAGAATAACAAGGCAGGGAAAGATGGTATGCACCTCGCAGGTGACCAAAAACCCTTAAAAGACTTAGAGAAATTAACTGAAACTCAAAAGGAAATCAAGAATCCAATTAAAAACCCGAAAACCTCCCTCTAAAACCCTAGAGAGACTCCCTAGTGGAGTCACCAATTCTGCTAGCGGGAAAATCCCCCTATAACCACACCAGGGTTCTAAGTATAGACAGAGTAATGACTCCTTAAAATTCAATCTAATTCCTACACTACCCCAAACATTCCACATAGATGAACAAAAAAAGTGATAGAAGAGTCGGTCAAAGAGAATACCCGTGGTCCAAATGTTAGATACTGACCTCCTTGAGATTTGTTGCTTCCTTGGATGTTGATCTCCTCCCAAAGTTGACCTGCATCAATGCTTAGGCAAAAAAGGCTTCCAAAATTATATATCCACTCATCAATTAGGGTTAAATATCATTTATTATGCATAAACCAAATAAAAGACACAAATATATCATTTGGGATAGGGAAACACATTCTTTTATTTCATATTCAAAGATTGGAAATTACAACCTTTATAGGCCGATGCTCTGCGAACCTGGTCCAGGTTCCTCTTAACTTTTCACCAAGTGCACCTTCAAAATTCCTTCTCTCAAAATATGTTTATCAATCCAATAGAAGGGAAGGGATTTTATGGGGTAAAAGGGCCAGAGAGGGAATGTTAAGGAAAGAACTCAAAAAAGGTTGCAAATGCTTGGGCAAGGAGGGAAAGGGAATTTGGGCAGAGTTTCACTATTCTAATGCTTGATTGTGGAATGAGACCGAAATAACTCCTTTTATATGACAAAAGGATAGTTATTCGGTTTGGGGACAGACTATAGTAGGTGAAATGGTTGGGAAACCTCCAATAGCCCGTAAATTCCACCGAATTCCTTGCAACTTTTTAATTTTTGCAACTTTTGGAGGTATACGCAGGCTGTTTAGTGTACAAATAGCATATGTATGTAGGTTGTCTAGCATGAAACAAGTGTATGTACGTGGGAATTAGTGGAACAAAGCATGTACATGCTCAAAAAAATGGTTTTTTAAATAGAGTTCCTCAACAATGATTTGGAAAATTATGCAAGTAGTAAAGCCAATGCCATGCATGCATGAGTAGGGAATTTTAGGGCTATAACAAGCACCTGGTCCTAAAGTACTGCAATATCCTACATAGGTACATCCAAATATATATGGAGTTCTTGGAAATCTCATTGGGAGCCACTTACCGATATGCTGTCAAGATTGAGCAAAAGTTCAAGAAAAACAATAACCAATATTTTAGTTATACAAACCCATCATAAAATAAGCATGGTAAAGGTGGTTCTAAATCCTATAGAAAAGGAAAGAGAAAGGATGTCCATTCCCAAGAAAAATAGTCCAAGCCACAAGTAAATAAGGATAACAAGAAGTCAAAGAAGGACACTCGAAAGTGGTGCGAGTTCCACAAAAGACTTTGGAAAAACTTTAATGAATTTCACTCCAAACATTCAGTGTTGGTTGAGAAGAAAGCCTCAGAGTCAGATGTCAACTCAAAATCTGATTCAGAATTAGATAAAGGAAAACATATATTGATGCAGAACCTAGTGTCATCATCGCTACCACAAAAGTATAGCCATAGGAACTAGAGAAGCTTGAATAAGGGGAGCGCCTCTTCCACTCACATATGTGGGTGAAGGAGACCCTCCTCCATTTCATTGTTGATAGTGGTATCCATAAGAACCTAATCTTAGCATAGGTCATCATTATATTGAACCTAACAATATCATTGCATCCTCAGCCATACACCATTAGTTGGCTCAGCTAGGGATGAGACATCCACGTCAACCAACAATGATGACTATGTTATGGAATAAAAACCTTCAAAGATGAGGTATTGTGTGATGTCCCCCCCCTTGAAGTTTGTGATGTAATATTAGGAAAACCACATATGTGGAAGCGTCATGTTGTTTATGAATTTAGGCCCCATAGTGTCATTATTACTTTGGGAGGTTAACTCTACAAAGTACTGGAGGTAGTCTCAACTACTGTGGTCTCTTTGATCTCCACAAAGCAGTGATAAAAGGTGGTATCTCATACTAGAATATTTTTCCTCTTTATGGTCCAATCATAAGGTGAACTAAAGGTCACTGCAACCTCCAAAACCTTTGCAAAATATCTCTCTACATAAAATCAACATGTGGACAAGATAATAGAAGACCACAAAGACATATTTTCATTGCCTACTAGGGTGACTTTGCACTGTCAGGTAAATCACTCAATTGATTTGACACTAGGTGCTCCTCTTCCTAACGGTCATGTATACAAGAATTTTGTTGTGAAGAATGAAGGAATCAAATTCTTGATCTAAGAGCTAATTATGAAGGGCCACATCAAACCAATTTTCTCACCTTGCATGAGTCTAATTATTTTGGTATAAAAGAAGGAAAAAATATGGTGACTTTGTATTGATTACAGATCCCTAAACATGATCAAAAGCAAGAACTGGTACCCAATCCACTATATTGATGATCTTCTCAATCAACTCAAGGGTGTCAAATTTTTCAGTAATATTGATTTGAAGTCAGGCTACCACCATGTGCTGATTGAGAAAACTGATGTATGGAAGACATCCTTCAAGTCTAAAGAAGGTTTCTTCGAGTGACTGGTCATGCTTTTGTCTTGAATAATTCCCCGGCCACATTCATGCGAATGATGGATGATATATTGAGGCCATTCACAAACTCCTTTTTGGTCATATATCTTGATGACATCCTCATATTTAGAAAAAAACTAGGAGGAACATTTGAAGCACATTCAATATGTCTTGGGTACCCTGTGACAACACAAGTTATATGCCAACTTGGAGAAGTGTTCCTTTGGCATGTAGAGAATCCAATATTTTGGATACATCATGGATGAGCAGGGTGCACATGTGGATCCAACCAAGATCTAATTCATTTGTAATTTGTTGGTCCTAAAGACATTGACCGAGCTCCACAAATTTTTGGGCCTCACCAAATTCTACCGCAGGTTTGTGTTGGGTTTCTCTCATATCGCTTGGGCCATAAGCTATGTGACCAAGGGTGGAGAAAATTCCAAGTTTGTTTGGGCTGCATCATAATATAAAGCATTCGAGGATTTGAAATTCTACCTTTTCTCAACACCAATTCTTATTTTTCTAGACCTGCAACATCCATTTGAGATTGAGACAGATGCTTCAGATTATCCTATTGGTGTAGTCCTCACTCAAAATGGGCATATGGTGGCCTATCAAAATGAAACACTATCTAATTCTATTTACAAATACTCCACCTATGACAAAGATATGTACTCCATTGTGTAGGCACGTTGAAAATGGAAGCATTACATTTTGGGGAAGGAAATTATCATTCACACTGATCATAGGCCTCTGCAATTCATGCAAGCACAAGGAAAGTTACATAATGAATGCCATCAGAAGTGGTCCACATACCTACAAAAAATCCACTTGAACATAAAGTGAAAGAAGTTTAACAACATCCATGCCGTAGATTGCCTCATTCGACTGCCGGTTGTGGTGCTAACCACAATTCTTAACTCCTGTAGGCATGATACCTCCGGGTGGCCAAAATTATACAAAAATGACTTTGACTATGCTGCTACCTATCAGATATTGAGCATAGGAAAACCAGTTCCAAAATTTCATCTCTAGGATAGATTTCTATGCCACATGAGCCATATTTTTTCCCCTTTAAGTGAGTGTGAAAATCTCATTTGAGAAGCTCATTACAATCAGGAGACAAGACACTTTAGTGTGGAAAAAATAGTGGAAGTACTACAAAATCATTTTAATTGTTCGAAGCTTCAATAAGATGTTTTCAAGCACATCATATCTTGCACTGCTTGCAACATTTCCAAACCCACCATCAAGAAATAGGGGCTATACACCCCTCTTCCTACTCCTAATAGGCCTTTGGAGTCCATCTCTGTGGATTACATGTCTAGTATACCTTTAACCAAGCATGAGAATGACTGTGTCTTCATGGTCATTGATCAATTCTCTAATATGGTAGCTTTGGCACCCTGTAAGAAGAGTATCATAGCTGAGATCACCTCTAATATCTTATTTGAATTTTTTGGGTTTATTTTTGGCTCCCACGAACCATTATTTCAGATTGAGACAATAGGTTCCTAAGTACTTTTTAGTCCAGCCTATAGTCACTGATGGACACCAAGTTGACCAAATCGACTTCCTTCCACCTAAAATATGATGGAAAAATAGAGGTAGTCAACATGATGATTTTTCATATAGTGACAATATATAATTACAAACATCCACACACATGGGATGAGAGCATTCCTTATGTTCAAAATAGCTACAACAAATCCCTTCACAACTCTATTGGCCAAAACCCTTTTCAGGTGTGCTTGGGGTTCCAACCATTGACATAGCTCTACCCATTACAACTGCACAGGTAGATACCTCCCATGCTTAGACTGAGGATGATAGAGAAACCTATTTTTTTTAACAAATACAACACATGCCACAACAAGTTCGTGATATTTTGCAGAGAGCCAACGCCAAGTACAAGAAATGCCACAATCAACATCGGTTACCACACAAGTTTCAGGTGGGAGATAAGGTATGGATGCACTTGCAGAAAGAGCACCTCATAGGACCCCATAAAATATTTTCCCACTCTAATACTAACCTTACACCATCACCAAGGATATGGGTGATAATTCTTTTGAATTAATTGTTCCCCCTTTCCTTGGCTTGCACCCCATAATTAATGTGGAATTGATTTGACCATATTTTCCACCTCTCCTAGACACTTCGAACATGGTTGAAAACTTGCCCCCTACATAAATCAATCCCGAATGCATCGAATAAGAAACAATTGATCAAATCATGGACACCAAGATGAAGAGAACCTACCAAGAGAACATCCAACTCTATCGGGTCGTCAAAGTAGGGAAATGTTTTCACCATGGACAGTGGCTCACCAGGAGTAAGATTCAACATAAGTTTCCCATATGATGGAGAACGTTGACACAATGGGGACCATTTATTCCTAAGGGAGGAGGAATGATCTAGGTGGATACTGGTGGCCACCCACCTGTTCCACTGATTCAGAATGGTTCCACATCTTGGAAGTTTTTCTATGGTTTTTCGGGTCCCAAACTACTGGGGCCATTTTGAGGCCCTACATGATGTTTTTGTTTTGGAATAGTAGCACCTATAGAATATTGAAGGTAGATTATAGGTCAAACAAATGTGTACTTATCAGCTAGACCTTTCTGACGAGGAAATGAACAACCCAAATGAAGATCCTATGCAAAAGTTGCACCCCCGGGAAGTTGATGTATCAACTAACCACATTGGGGCCCACAAACCTTTTGGCATTTCATATTCTGGGGTTATGGTTTTGGATGGTTAGGGTTTTCTCATCGATGCTTTATGTTAAAAGGAATTTTTCCCCCTCTTTTAATCGACTTCTTGTGAATGAGCATAGATGACACATCTCTCTCTTCAGGGATAAGATACCACCATTCTAGATGGCTTGCGTGCTTTTCATTTTACAGTCTTTTGTATTCTAGACAATCATTAATAGAATTTTAGTTTAACTGTATTACCGTGTTTATCACAATATCTCTATGTGTTTTCCTTATATATATATGTCTTCATGTCATTCTCTATATAACACAAATCAAATACTTAGGAGAAAACCCTTACCCTAGTATTTCCATGAATTTATTCAAGAAATATGACATTGAAGACGACAAGAGCAAATGAAAATGAAGAAAAGTAGAAAATAATGAAGTATTCTCGTGTTGTTTTTATGGTTAATGGAAATTTTATTCAATGTTGTTCGTAGTATTATATAATTAGGTCATGTGTGAATTCCACTCATCCTATAAGTTCCCAAGTTATAAGAAAGGGCATTAGCTCCCTCTCATCATCAACCCAATGTATAGATTGTTAGAAATTCCACATGCTTCTTATACTCATGTTCTTCTTCTAAATACACCACCTATTTGGCAATAATGCCTCTCACCAAATCCATTCTAGAATGGTGTAAAAATTCTAGGATTTCATTAAAGCCTGCAGAGTAATTATGACAACAGTCCTAGCCAACATCTACCCTGACCATACAATGATTCCTTATTATACCCATCACAACACATGGCATATAGAATTGGCATATATTTTGGGTGTTGATCATAACCATCATCTCCTTTGCAAAGTGTTGATAATAAATCTTCTAGATTCTTGAGCAATGAATGTGAAATGGTTGTAAAATGATTTTGTTTGATCATAGTCATAGTTAGAGGAAAAACCTAGTTTTGATGATTGATACACAATGAGGTTTTCCATCTTTATGGAAAATCACCACATTTATTTTAACTTTGATCCCAAAACATATCCCTATGCAAAGTAAAATTCATATTTGCAAATACAACAATGTTGATTGAAATTAATATATACATACATAGTTTTTCTCTTACTACTTGAGTTTCTCTTTTATCTCTTTTAGAATCTTACCCATCCTCAAGCTTGAAATACCATGTATTGTTGATATGTTATGCATATTTTTCATTAATGTCACATCCTTTTATCACCCTCATAAGTATTTTAGCATCCACGTCAATGTCTTTGTAACATCTCATTTGTGTTCTTAGATTACATTTCTTATTTCTTGAATGTTCTTGCAGTTATATTTTGCATCATAATACCATCTTACTAGGGTCTTAGGGTCTCCTTAATGTCTTACTAGAATCTTCATAGCATCCTACTTGCATTATTTTTGCATCATATGTGTCACATATGTGTCTTAATTATGTTGTATTAGCATCCTAATTGAGGAATTTTATCATCCTATGTGTCTTGTCAATGCCCTTGTTGCATCCTAATAGAATCTTACTCATGTCCTTATAGTATTAGGTGTCTTATTAGTAATTTTCATTATATTATAATTATTTTATCTGGCTCTAACCATCCATGTTTACCTATAGTACCAAAAGGAGGCCATTCTCCAAATACACTCCCACAAATAATTTTTCACTAAGGGGTCGATTTTGAAACAAACTAGCTCAAGTGATTGTGGGTAGCATGATGAAATGCACCTTGGTGAAACACACTTCAAAAATCTTAGGGAATTCAATTATTCTTCTTGATTTCTATTTTATACCCCTGGACCAAATTCCCAATGTGTTCTCGAATGGTTTCAGGAGATGAATTGCAAATCACCATAAAAATCTAACCGAGGCTCGATAGATAAACTATTGGTTGTGTTTGACTCCTGAAATCATACTATAGATAGGGTCACCCCTCCTCTATGATTCCATTTCCTGGAAAATGTTATATTTGATGATCTCCAAAACTAGGGTTTCTCTTAGTAAGGGACAATGCAATTTTTGCATTAGGGGTTGATTTTGAAAAACACTTCCTCGGGTGATTGTGGGTAGCATGTTCATGTGGTCCTTGGATAAATAAACTTTCAAGAGGTCATGAAACTCAATTATGTTGCTCGTTTTCAATTATACACCATTGGACCAAATTCCCAATGTGCCTCTGAATGGATTCAAGAGGCGAGTTTCAACTCAGCATAAAAATTTGACAAGACATTGGATGGATGAATCATCAATTGTGTTGGACTCCCAACACTAGATTAAAACTAGGATAACCTATCTCCTATGATTTTGTTGCCTAGAAAACGTTTTATTCGATGATCTCTAGAACTAGGGTTTTGCTTAGTAAGGGATAATGCAATTTTTAAACTAGGGGTTGATTTTGAAAAACACTAGCTTGGGTGATTCTATGTAGCATGATCACACGGGACTTGGCCAAAAACACTTGCATGAGATTACAAAAATCAGTTATGCTACTCGGTTTTTATTTTATAACCCTTGACCAAATTTTGAGTGTGTCCATGAATGACTTCAGAAGGTGATTTGCAACTCGCCATAAAACTCTAACTGAGCCTCGAATGGATGAATCGTTGGTTGTGTTGGACTCCTAACACTATATTATATCTAGGGGAACCACTCCCCCATGATTATTTTTCCTAGAAAATGCATATTCGAAGATATCTGAAACTAGGGGTTTGCTCAATAAGGGACAAGGCAATTTTTACACTAAGGGTCGATATTGTAAAACATTGGCTCAAGAGATTTTTGATAGCATTCTCATGTGGGCCATGTCCAAAAACTTGTAGGAGCTTACAAAAATAAATTATGCTACTTGGTTTTTATTTTATTCCCCCAGACCAAATTCCCAATGTGTTTTTGAATGTGTTTAGGAGGTGAGTTACAACTCACAATAAAACTCTAAATGGGGCTCTAATGGATGAGCCATTGATTGTGTTGGATTTCAGACATGGGATTATATCTAGGGTAACCACTCCCCTACTATTCCATTTCCCTAAAAATGATTTGTTTGATGATATTTGGAACTAGGGTTTTTCTTTGTAAGGGACAGTGCAATTTTTGCACTAGGGGTTGATTTTGAAAAAACCTGTCTCAGGTGATTGTGTGTAGCGGACTCATGTGGGCCATGGAAAAACACACTTCCAAGAGATTAAATAAGTCAATTATTCTACTAGATGTTGAGTTTATGCCCCTAGATCAAATTCACAATATGTCCTTGAATGGATTCAAGAGGCGAGTTGCAAATCCCCATAAAACTATAATTGTCGATTGTGTTGGACTCTTGAAAATGGATTACAATTAGGGGCACCCCTCCCCTATGATTTTATTTCGTAGAAAACAATTTGTTCAAGGATCTCTAAAACTAGGGTTTTTCTCAATAATGGACAATGCAATTTTTGCACTAGGGGTCGATTTTGAAAAACACTGGCTCGGGCAGTTCTGGGTAGCTTTCTCACATGGGCCACATCCAAACACACTCAATTATGCTACATAATCTTGGTTTTATACCCCTGAAACAAATTCCCAATGTGTCATTGAATGGTTTTAGGAGGCGAGTTGCTACTCACCATAAAACTCTAACCAAGCCTTAGATGGATGAACCATTGACTGTGTTGGACTCATGACACTAGATTATAGCTAGTGGAATTGTTCCCATATGATTATGTTTCTTGAAAAATTATTTATTTGATGATATTTGGAACTAGATTTTTTCTTAGTAAGGGACAATGCAATTTTTTCAGTAGGGGTTGATTTTGAAAAAACTGTCTTGGGAAATTGTGGGTAGCATACTCATGTGGGTGGTGGAAAAGCACAATTGAAAGAGATTGCATAATTGAATTATTCTACTAGATGTTGAGTTTATGCCCTCAGATCAAATTCATAATATGTCCTTGAATGGCTTCATGAGGCGAGTTGCAACTCACCATAAAACTATAATTTTTGATTGTGTTGGACTCCTAAAAATGGATTACATCTAGGGGCACCCCTCCCCTATGATTTGATTTCTTGGAAAATGATTTGTTCAAGGATATCTGAAACTAGGGTTTTTCCTAGTAAGGGACAACACAATTTTCACACTGGGGTTCAAATTTGAAAAACACTATCTCAAGCAATTGTGTGTAGTGTGCTCACATGGGCCTCATCCAAACAGACTTTTGGGAGTTTACAAAACTCAATTATGCTACTTAGTTTTGATTTTATACCCCAGAACAAATTCCCAATGTGCCCTTGAATGGCTTCAAGAGGCGAGTTGCAACTCACCATAAAACTCTAACTAGGCCTTAGATGGATGAATCACTGACTGTGTTTGACTCTTGAAACTAGATTATTGCTAGGGGCATGGCTCCCTTATGATTCTATTTCCTGAAAAATGATTTATTCGATAATATTTGGAACCAGAATTTTTCTTAGAAATGGACAATGCCAATTTTGCACTAGGGGTCAATTTTGAATAAAATTGACTTGGACTATTGTGAGTAGTGTGCTCATGTGGGCCTTGGAGAAACACACTTTTGGGAGCTCATGAAACTCAATTACTCTACTTAGATTGGATTTTATGCCCTTGGACTAAATTCTCAATGTTTCCCTAAATGGCTCTAGGAGGTGAGTTGCAAGTTGTCATAAAACTCTAACTAGGGATCATATGGACAAACTTTCAGTTGTGTTGGACTCCTGACACTAGAATGTAACTAGGGGAATCCCTCTCTTGTGATTCTATTGATCATAAATTTCTTTAGTGGATGATATTTGGAACTACGGGTTTTCTTAGTAAGGGGCAATGCAATTTTTGCACTAGGGGTCGATTTTGAAAAACATTGGCTTGGGCGATCATGGGTAGCTATGAGAAGCAAGATAAGGAATCCATCATGTATGAAGAGGGTGTAAGATAATTTTTTTTCCTTTGAAAAAAATGTCAAATAATAATCCCTTAGTATGTTTTTGGACCTCAGAAATAACACATTTTATGATGCCACTTAGTCATCTTTCATTTACTTTACCTTTTCATTATCATTCCCTTTATCACTCATATTACTGCATTTTTCCATTTCTACCCTATATGAGCTTCATATGTCATACTTACACTAAAGTGGTCGATTTCCCATGTTTTGATGTTTACTTAGGGTAGATATTGTGATTTCCTAACTTATGAAATTCAATAATTGTTGGCAATTCTGGTAGTCAAAATTTCCACATCATTTATGACCGGATGAAGAACAATATCAAAAATATAAACTATGGTTTATGTGCAGAATGGGGTCATTTAGGTGACCAGTGAGAAAAATCTACAGAAAGTACAAAACAAGGGGTGTATGGTTGAGATTTCTAAAACTAGTCATTCTAGCCTGCAATTCTGTAGCTAAGTGGTTTGACCAAGCTGCAGCTCATACCCATGAATTTGGACACATGGATCTCATGAAATATGTTGTGTTATCCGATTCAAATTATCTTATATCAAATCCAATATTTAGTGGAGGAGATCCACATGTTTAGGATCTAGGATTTGTTGGTTATGGGATCCACATGTTTAGGATCTAGGATTTGTTTGTTATGAGATCCACTTGTTTAGGATCTGGTCTCTTGTTGTAAATCCTCTTCCTATATGTATAAATATGAGATGATATCATTCAAATTGGTAATCTATATAGTTCATAGTTAAATAGTGAAAGAGTTAAAGAGTGGAAAACTCATTGTAATCATTTTTGATGCTGGAATAAAGATCTTGTTGTTGCATATCAAGAGTTTTATACTCTAGTCCTTCTTGGAAGTATATGCCAAGAGAGGTAGGCCCCCCTCTCTCTGGTATACAATGCCCAATTAATTTTCTTTCTATTGTGTGATGTTATTGCAATAGTTTCTCATTCCATTTCCTGTTCATTTCTTGATGCTCTTTCATTTCTGCAAGAGTGGGTTTCCCTACAGAGTTAGGCATTGAGGGGTAAGTTTTATAAGTGATCACAAAACCAATTGATGCTCTTGATATCAATAAAATAAATGTGGTTAATGATTGAAACATAAGTCCATTTACCTCAGTTGAAATATTTAGCATTTCATTTTTGCAATATTTATTTTTAGTTTGATCAAGCTATAAGAATTAGTCAAGCCATGACGTAACTAACTTATCATTGTAAAAGAACACTTGTATCCTTGACTCTGATTATTGGAAGTGTCTTTCCAAGCAAATCGTTTTGATTCAACTTGCTTAACTTTGATTTAGTTTCCTACTCCTGCATATAGTTTTCTGGCATCTTACAAGCTTACAGGCTCCCTGGTTGATAATCTAATGCAGAGAAATTTAAGCAATTGAATTTCCTGACATTTTTGGCTCCATTGTCGCGAAGATTCTAAAGGGAATAAGAATTCATAGTTTGGTTTTTATTATTTTCATTTAAGTTTGATGCATACTCACGTCAACAGATAACTTGGTGACAACAAGGTCTTAGTAGCATGATATGTCCAAGTACATTCTTTTCTTTTAGGTTTTCTTAGTATAGAAATAACAATTTTTTATTTAAAAAATACTCCCTTTGCACTAATCCATGTGCAAGACAAGGATTATCAACCAACAAATAACCTTAAAATATGTTCAAGAGTTGTTGAGTGAAGAAGAATGTTACACCACGGAATTTCTCAAATCTTAGCAACAATCAACATCTCTTCCTCTCAAGAAGAGAAAATCTTGACAGCAGTGAAGAACATAGCTGCACCTCAAAAAGGAATCGAAGACCAAAAGTTCCATGAGAATAAAGAATATATAAAAGTTTCCTTTGAGCATCTAGGCACCTTGAAGAAGATATCAAAGATCTATGAACCCCATCACATGAAGAGCATATTTTGGAGGCCGAAATTGAAGAATTCCTTGCATGTATAGATCCTTTGTGCATTGAAGAATGTGAGAGCCACAAATTTGAATTCCTATGGGGTGTGACAAAGATGTACATACAAGATGAGAGTATTGATGTACAAGGAAGATGAGGAATGAGGATTATATTGAAGAGTGGTTCCATCATATCATTAGGCTGAAGAATCATTCCTTTCTTCAACAGTTCTTGGTACGAAATCAAATAGAATGGCTGGTTCCTCACATCCAAGAATCTATTAAGGTGTATATTGCATACTTGGATATGAGTTTATTCTTGATCTTTTTGCACACATGGCTTCATTGGAAGCACTCCTATACTTGAGAAGAGTCTCTCCCTTTTATCAAGTTGGTAGGATAGTGAATAAATAATATTTTAAAACGCTGCATATGGTAGTCTAAGTTTAGTGCAAAAGTTTTTTTTGAATAAAGGAATAAAAAAGAATGTCAAATACTAGATCA
>JZKD02S2429775.1:16010-27926 GCA_000966675.3 Picea glauca
TCGAGAAAGAAGGACTTGAGTAAGATTAAGTGTTTTGCGTGCCACAAGAGTTGTCATTATGCATCTCAGTATCCAAAGAAGAAGGGGCAAGGGAATTCGCAGTATGTAGCAGCATCAGTGGAAACTCAAGTGGCTGAGTTTGTTGCGAAGTTTGAGATGGAATTCACAATAGTTTCTTGCCTTTCTACTAGCAAAGTCACCAAGAGTGCATGGTACTAGGACAATGGTGCATCACGTCATATGACAAAATCACAAGAGCTACTCAGTAGTCTAGCGGAGAAGAACTCAGGGATCCATGTGGAGCTTGGTGATGATGCCAAGTATGCAGTGAAGGGAGAGGGAACAATTTTGTTATTGCTTGAATCAGGAGGTTCGTTTGAGGCCCAAGATGTGTTATATGTACCAAGACTGAAGAAGAATTTGCTCTCAGTCTCGATTATGGAGGACAGGGGATTTGTCATCATGTTCAACAAAGGGCAAGTACTCATACATCCAGAGAGGGCTAGCCCTGACAAAGCAGTGAGCATTGGGGCTAGAGAGGGAAATTTATAAAGGTTGAAGGGCAAGCTGCAAGCCTATTCAGGCCTTGATACATGACAAGGACAACCTGTGTGAGTTATGGAACGGGAGGATGGTACACCTACATTACAAGGCGTTGTCGATTCTGAGAGAGATTGTCACTGATCTTCCAGATTTCAGTGTTGAGCAGTAGGGCGTGTGGAGAGGATGTGCACTTGGCAAGAATGCCAAGGTTGCTTTTCCAAGCAGGAAGAGTAGATCCAAGGGGATCTTGGATCTTATACATTCAGATGTGAGTGGACCGATGTCAATAGAATCAGTGCAAGTAGCACTATATTATGTGACATCCATTAATGACTTTTCCAGGAAAACCTGGATCTTCTTTATGAAGACCAAGGATGAGGTCTTAAGTCGGTTCCGGGAGTTCAAGGCCCAAGTGGAGAACCAGACAGGGAAGAAGATCAAGGTCTTGAGGTCTGATAATGGGGGAGAGTGCACCTCCAGTGACTTCAATGATTTTTGCAAGGAGGCAGGGATCAAGAGGGAGTTGACAGTCTTGTACAACCCTCAGCAGAATGGAGTTGTGAAGAGAAAGAACCAATCCATCATCGGTTCTACTAGGGCTATGACACATGATTAGGATCTACCTATGTTTCTTTGGGTAGAGGCATGTAACACGACAGTATATGTGCAAATCATGCGTCCTCGCAAGATATTGGGGGACAAGACTCTTGAGGAAGCATTCAGAGGAGTGAAGCCAGAGATAGGACATTTGAGGATCTTTGGTTGTCCATTATACATCCATGTGCCTATGGAGAAGAGGACGAAGTTGGAGCCTTCAGGACAGAAGGGCATATTTGTGGGGTATAATGAGACCTCAAAGGTTTACAGGATCTTAGTACCAGCGCAAAGGAAGATAGTTGTGAGTAGAGATGTTAAGTTCAAGTACAACTTGGCATCTAGGAAGTCTCGTGAGTTACCACCAATGGCAGAGGAGGAGGAGGAGGCTCCGAAGGGAGAACAACGTTCATAGGCTTCCAGTTCAAGGAGTCAACCTTCAGGTGGGGAGGAGGAGTTAGCCCCTTCCAACTATGTCAGGAGACGCAGGTGGTTTGAGGCTTGAGAAAACATTGAAGGATGCTCATGAGAATGTTGAGGCTCCTAGGAGCACTATCAGGGAGAGCAGGCCTCCAAAGAAGTATCCAAACTTCATAGCACTAATGAGTAATATCATCGAAGAAGCAACAAACCATCAGGTGTATCAGGATGCTATGGTACAAAATGATGTGTGGGACACTTTGTCAGGATTGGAGGGACAGTCAGTTCCATGTGGCAGAAGTACCTTCCACGCTAAAAGAGGGAGTGTTGATGTTTGTAACATCGAACAGGTACTTCCGCACATGTCTAAGTGTCTAGATGTATGGAAGTCGTCCAAAGCCTTCAACCTTACTAATTTACTTTAATTAAAGGAATTATTAAGTTAAAGTGCCTTTATAATTAATGTGAATTTAATTTAATGAAATGCTAAAGTTATTAGCATTAGTGAATTAAATGAATCTTAGCCATTGATCTCAAGTGAGGTGAGATTTAATCTCAATCGTTAATCAGTTTGGAGATTAGGGTTATGTTTGATTCAGTCATAACTCAAGATTATAAAAACAAGGCTAAGTGAAGAGGAGAGACACACAAGAGACAGATCTATTGGAGTCAATGACTCATAGAGATAGCAAAGAAGGACTTTTGCTCAAGGAGATCTCAGCAAGGGTGAAGAAGGACTTTCATCTAGAGACCAGCTCAATCCAAAGGAGAAGGAGGCAGCAATAGACAGATCTAGTAATAAGGAAAGATTTGGGCGATAGAGCAGTAGCAGATACAGTCGCAGATCGATCCGTACAGAGTCGGAGCAGCGTCATACGCAGCAGACAGGAGCCCAGGGCACTTACATATGTTCCGCACAGGTGTAGCAGGGCGCGTACATACGAACCGGACCAATTGTCGAGGACACGTACATACACGCAGTGCAGAAGGTACAACGCATACATATGTGTTGTACAGGCAGTCGAGGGCACGTACAAATCGTACAGGATGCTAGTTGCAGGATCGTAGAACAACGATAGAGTTGTTGGGTTGCAGGTGTTTCTTGTATTTTTTTGTTTCTATTCTCAATGGGAAGTTTTCCCAATTTGGGAGCCCTTGTAATCTTGGAGTTATTATTTAATGAAAAGTTGATTTGAAGGGCAAAATTTATGTGTGTTGTGTGAAGTTTGGTTTCCAGTTTTTCTTCTGTTGTTTTATTTCCAGCCAATATATTTTATTTAGTGTCCTGTAATTTATTTATTAGCAAGGAAAAACACAAGGTACTAAAGTATCTAGGTGTTGGGCATTAGAAAAATTAACAAATGTGCCTAGCGAGACAGTTCACCCGAGTTCCTCAAGGTGAGTTGATGTTGGAGAAGATTACAAATAATGTCTTCCAAAGTAGGGGAAGCCGATTATGAAACAAAAAGAAAAATGTTATAAAAAATGATAACAAAATTTTTGAATGAAGTAACACAGTTATTAAGAACACTAATATAGTCAACGTCTATTTTACCTATACCATCAATTGTAAGAATGAATGTTTTTAAGTTCTTGAACCTAGAAATGTACTCCTTAACAGTAGAAAATCCTCCATTTTGTGGTTGGAGAGTTGTGTTTCAAGTCTATTGACTTGAGTGGTGTCCACTGCCCTATATAGGGTGTGGAAGGGATCCCAACTCTTCTTTACACTTTTGTTGCATGTTGTGTGATGGACAAGATCAAGTTCCATGTACAAACTGATTAATACAAGAGATTCATCCTTCTTCAAACATATGAGATCATAGTTGTCATCTATTGCAGTCGGAAGTGGCTTCTCCAAAAACATCCATAAACCTTTACTGCGAAGCAGATTTATTATCCAAATAGCTCATGAATAAGAGTTAGCCCTATTGAGGCAGGGAAAAGAATGGGAAAAAATCATTTCCATCGGTGGATGTCACAATACAGTGCATATCTACAACAACTTGTGGCTGAAAAGGAGAAAAAGAAGTGAGATTCCCTTAAGGAGGGCTCAAAACTATAGCAATTTCCTTAAATTTGCCAAAAAAACCAAGAAAACTTGTCAAGTAGGGGTGCACTAGTGATGATAAGGGTATAGAAACCCTAAGGACTGTTTGTCAAAAAAAGTGAGCTAAAAACCGTAATTTTAGGTCTGAAAACAGCTTTAAAGAGTGTTGGATAGAGGAAGAAAAATCCACACTAGCTTTGATACCATGTTAGAAATCGTGAGGTAGAGGATCTGCAATGAATTCTCCAACAAACCCTAATCCAATAAGGTAAACGATGTTGAAATATAGCAAAGCCTTGATGATCAACACAAGATAGATGTATCACATACCATAAACACAAAAGACTTCAAGAGTGTGTGCAATAGATAGGATTCCCTTGGGCTTACAAACAATTCACTTGAATGAGGTGATTGGTGTGTATGTATACCAATCACTTAGGGTTTAGGATGTTATCTCTCAAAGGGAGACTAGGTCAGCCATAGGATAAAATATATTGAAGTGTAATAATGGGTATTAACAACCCACAACTAGCCTCAGGTTGGCCCATTAAGGGCCTCAACTACCCACAAGTCAGCTCATTAAGCGCCTTGTTACCCTCTCAGGGGTAGCCACCTTTGGATACCCTTACAACGGTATCATGTACCTGCCTGCATGAGATTTCAATCATCTCGGATCAGTTCCAGACTCAATCCTTTCCATTCTCCAATTTGCGACATGATGTCGGAAGACAAAATTGAACCATGATGTGCTTACTTCAAATGCTCAGATACTCCTTGGTGATCCAGTCACTCCATCGATGCTCCATGTGTAATATTTGTTTAGCCATGATGATATAACCCCTTGGCATGTCATGAAGTTGTGGTTACCTTACGACGGTTGACTAGGATGTCATAGCATATAGACTTTTCTCACTTGCATCATGTTACCATGGGAAACATGTTCTTGGTTCGAAGTATGCCCCTCTTCTAAGATGACTCATAATACTAGGTTATTTAGACAAGGTAGTGCAATCCATATCCTAATCACATTAAGCATTTTCCATTTCCCCAGTGTCACACGTTTCCATCCACATTTAAAAAAACAACATCTTGTCATGTATGGTTGCTCAAAGGTCAAAAGGAAAGGTCAAAATCAAGAAAGCCTTAGATCAAATAAAGCCATGAAGGCTAAAGAGGTGAAGAGCAAAGTCTAATAAAGTATAAACTACTTCACTATGGTCCCCCCCTTTAAGAGTCTTAAAAGAAAAATGTCTATCTAAAGCAAAAAGGACTTAGAAAAAATAATGAAAATAAAAGAAAGGGAAAGTGTGTGCACACTGAAGTAGTAAAGACTCCCTCTAGAAGGCTAATATGAAAAAATTGCCTAGCTAAAATAAAGCTAGAAGATATAAAAAGAGCTAAAAAAAATGACCTATGTATGTCTACAACTTTGAGAGTCATCACTTGAGCATTCCCCTTTTCCCTTTCATCACTAATTTCACTAATAGCCTATCCTCCACCTAAACAACTTAGAAAATATGGATTTTCCTTAGGAGTGGGCTTATTTATAACTATCAACAATGTTTCCCTAGGTAAAACATAGGCAAGTGTCTAAATTAAATTAAAATGTTATATGTTTACTAGGAAATTGTCACTTGGTGGTATGAATTAATGATTTTCTAAGGGGTTAGACCCATCAGCCTATGTAAATATTGCACATTGGAGTGTTATTGGTCACATGGAGCACACCCCCTTTCTATTTGGGCACATGCTTAATATCTCAACTTAAGTGGAAGGGCGAATTTCACCTTGGCACGTGATTTATTTCATTCATGAAGCAAGGTGTTGAGCTTATTTGACCACTTTGACCCTTTACTAAAGGGGGTGTATCATGAAAAACATTATTTTGTGGTGATTGACCTTGACAAGGAAGAGAAAAGCACTATTTTATTATGATTTGACCGCATCATGGGAGAGAATCGTTATTTATTGTAAAGAGCACATTTAAATATTATTTGGCTTCTTCTTACCCATGGTTTTTGTAAGTGGTTTAAGGCTTCCTCTTCACCTATAAAAGGGGAAGGCCTCTCATTTTGTAAAGGGGATTGGATTAGAGAATAAAGGAAATTTCTGCCAAAGTATTGTGGTGTAAATTTTCTCCTTTGGTGAATAATTTCCTATGTTTTAGTAAAGGTAAGAGAATTGTTATTTTCCTGACTGAGTAAGGGATGCTTATCTTGTTCCTCGTTTATATCTTTTTACTTAAATTTCATATTTTAAAGGTTGATGTATGAACTTGACGTTTACAAGTGAAATTTAATCGGAAATCTCTAACAATTTGTTTGGTTTGATTCAGTAATGGTCTTTCCCTCCTTAGGAACTTTTCAATAGACCCGTCGTAGCTTGGATCATCCTCATGCTCACCAACTGGTGTGAGGGTCTCCAATACATTTTTTTAAAGTAAGGATTTCACCAAATCTAGAGAGACCCCATAGCCCAATGAAGAAGGAAATTTCACAACTTTTCTGATCAAACCGTCCTTTTAAAAAAATTCCCGTCCATTTTTTTTTATATTTTATGAGCTTCATTGTAAGATCTTTCCCCTGAAATTTTTATGTTGGGCGATGTTAAGATTATTTTAACCAGCTAACTAGGGTTTGAAAACTATTCTGACTTATTTTCTTGCAAAACCCTAGAATCTTTTATTTTGTGATTGCAGGTCCGATCCTTTGTTTCATCGAGCCAATCTTCTGAGAGATTCTGTTTGCTGTCAAATTCGCAGGGGTTTGAAAAAAAAAACTCCATTTCCGAATCATTCCGCCACCTTCGAAGGGTATTTCTATGAATCGCCCCCATCAGATCTCGAATCCTGTGGTTGCCATTCGACTGCAGAGTTCGGGTTCATATTTTGTGACAGCGATCTAGTGTTTTCTTGCCCTAATCGATTCATACCTTGGTTTCATCAAGCGATTAGGCAAATCTCTTCGCTAAATTACTTTATACCTTATGTCAAATCATTGTCCGACTACAGGATAGAGGTATACTATGATCGATCACCTTCAGAGTTTTCCAAGTCTCATACGTTCTGGACAGCTTTTGTCACCCGCGGCTCAAACCTCGAAAACTTTACTCAATAAGTCCACCAATATGCTATCCGATGTCATTTCTTTTATGGGGTTTTAAAGCAGGGGTACCCAGCGACTGTTCAATAAACCTTCGATATGATGCCCTCGCCCAGACAAAATAACGACTTGCACGGAGTTATGCGGTTTGCTCTGTTCATGGTGTCCACGCATCCCTTCCTTTCATATGTCGGGTTTAATATTAATAACCACCAGCTGTCCACGCATCCCTACCTTTCATATGTCGGGTTTAATATTAATAACCACCAGCTGTAAACATAAAAACCTTGGTCCGATTCCCTCGCTCAAAAGTACAAATCAGTGCTAATTGAAAATGTAAGGGATATGGTCTTGAAGTATTTCTTTGTTTGATTGTCGACATTCACGCATTTCCTTTATTTGTCGGACTTAAGCTTAAGAATTGGCGGCTGCAGTGACATTGCATGCTCACTCTTTGAAAGGTAAAAGGTAATTTGGGTATATAATTTAATGAGTCCCACATTAACATTATATTTTGTACTTTGTTAATAAAGTATGATTTAAAATGTGTATGATAAACCAACTTTTACCTTAACAACTTTATAGTTTACTTGGTGCAAACAATTAATGATTGCAAGTGGTGAGTTGAATATAGTTATGCATTGGATCTCGAGCTTTGAAAATTTTGTTGATGCATAAACATGGAGAATATAGTGATTTGAATACTTTTTTTAAATGTGAGCAAGACCCTTAGCAGTATAGGCTAGAGACATGCACCCGACATCTATAAATAACCATTGGGAGTTGTCGTTGAGCATTTAAAATTGTGGTTTTGAAGCAAATACATGCAGGGATACTTGAGAGTTCAGAGGGCTCCCTTGAGATTATGTCTCACCTTGTTGGAAGTCCTTGTAACACCTTTGGGTACCAATGTTATCAAAACCAAAAACCGAACCAGACCGGTCGACCCCAAAAATTTGAAACTAGACTGGAACGGAAAAAAATTGGACCAAAAAGCCGATCGACCAAAAACTACATAAAATATTCAAAACTTGAAAAAAAACATATATATTCATGTGCATCAATACGAATCCAAACCATTTATACACAAATGTGCAAAGATTCTCATTTATATAGCGAGTAGGAGTGCATATAACCAAAATAGCACCGAGTGCAATACGTATCTGAAGTTCTGAACAAAAATACATCAATAAAGAGGCTCTAAATGCCCTCTAGAGTCCAAAAATAAACATAGTACATTGTTTGATACTAGAATCTAGATACTATTGTACTAATCATTAGAATCCTCATCCTCCTCATTCTCAACATGAATAGACTAGGACCCTACATAGAGATTATGGATTCCGCTTGATTCCCCTAGCCCTGAAGGTATATGTACCTCTGGTTATGGAAGTGGATCCAAGTCTAAGCCTCCTCAACCACAATTTAATTTTTTTGCCAAAAAATATTTGAAACCCGCATTCTCTAGTGCATCGTACGTGTTCTGTACGGAACCGGTCGATATCGGTACAAAACTACGGAATCGGCCAAAAACAGTTTAGTGTGGCCGGTCTGACCGTTTTGGGGCTGGAGACCGATTCGACCGATCGATTTTTCTCAACCGAATCGATTCTGATAACACTAGTGGGTACCCACTCGAGTAGTATTGCACTAGACAACACATGACCCTGAAGTTTCACTTCCACGTACCATCGTGTATATCGGAAGTCCCCTAGGCATCTCGAGACCAACTATTCGACCATTGGACTGTTACAATGCACCAAACACAACATTCGAGAAGATTACCCTCTTGTACTGTGAGCGTCCTAGCCTATAGGTATATTTGAGGGTTGTAGCACAAGGCACACCCTTTGACTAGAAACCTTTTTCTTCTTTTTTGGGTCTTGCCTTAGACATCTTTGTTTACATGAACTTGAATAACCATGGAAAAATAACCTTTAATGAATGAACTTTTGATGCATAAGAGACACTTCATTGTTTGGCATTTAGGTTGTTGATGAATGATACACTGGAAATGAATATCAGTCAATATTGTCTTCTCTTGTTTTCATTGAATCAAGCCTCTAGAGAAGTTAAGACCAAGTCAACGCTAGTCCTTGTCCTCACCTTCCTTATTTACAACGATAGGACCCAGTGTGACTGCATAGGATCCCCTCCTTAGGTTAATGACCCTATCCTAGACATGCAAAGGCAGGGTTGTTGAGGTGACAGTGGGTGGCCTGCCTATCTATGTCCTTAGGCTTTCCCCTTGGAGAGGTTGGACTTTTCCTCTAGGGAGAATCTAAGAAATAGCACACCTCAACTACCCAAACACTAGAACGTGGCCACAAGTGAACACGCACACTCACAAACTAGCAAAATTAGCCTCCTACACTAGTAGCAAAATTCGCCTCCTTCACAAACTGCCAAACGACTCACAACAAATAAAATTGCCCCTCACAATCACATATAACAACAAATAAGAGAATGTCATTATGACAGATGAGTGAAATGAAAGGGGGGGTTTATTTAACACATTTAAGGTTTTAGGCTTTTCTTCTCAATGGTTTTCTCCCTCCAAAACACTACATAGGGTCAACAAAAAAGCTGCAAACGCGAACTCAAGAGTTTGAAGCGAGTTCTAGGTTAGACTTGCATGTATGGTGAGTTTGAGCCAAGTACTCGTTTCAGATGAGACTCGACCAGACTAAACAAACTCGATGAGCCTGCCACAAGTCAAATAACACTATTGAGGCGTACAACTCCATTCTAAAGAATGATGTCTAGGAGATTCTTCCAAGACCAGTGAGGAAATCTATGATAGACTACAAGTGGTTGTTCAAGATCAAGAATGCGACTAATGGGAGCATGTAGAAGTACAAGGCCAAATTCGTAGCAGGAGGATTCTCCCAAAAAGAGGCAATTGACTATGATGAGATTTTTTCTCCAATTGCAAGATTTACTTCTATGAGAGTCATTATGTCTGTTGCATCAGTTTTTGGTTGACCTTTATACCATATGGATGTATTGTTTTTTTGAATGCTATGATTGAGGAGGAAGTGTACATTAATGAACCGATGGGTTTTGAGGTGCATGGGTGAGATACCCATGTGTGCGAGTTGAAGAAGACCCTCTATGGGTTGAAGCAAGCACCATAAGCATGGTACTCAAGGATTGATGAGTAGTTACCGAGTTTGAGCTGCACCAAGACTGTTGCAAATCCTAACCTTTATTATTTCTATGATGAATCTAATCTGCTTGTCTTGGTCATGTATGTTGATGATTTGATTCTTGTAGGTAGTTCTAAGAAGCTCACTGGGTGCTGCAAAATGTTGTTGGCCAACAAATCTGATATGAAGGACATCTGCCTTATGCATTACTTTATGGATCTAAATGTGCGGCAAGTTACAAGGTGAAGTCTTCCTTAAGGCAAGTACACATTGGAGATTTTGAAGAGATTTCAAATGCTTGATTGCAAACCCTTGGCTACTCCTATGGTGCCAAATCTGAAATTATATGCAGATTTAGATTATGACTTGGTAGTTCCTTCTTTGTATAGGTAGTTGATTGGTTCCCTAATATATGTTGTGAATACCAAGCCTAATATATATTTTGCAGTGAAAAGTTTGACCCAATTCATAGTTGAGCTTCAACAAATTTATTGGAAAGTTAGCAAGTATGTGCTCATTTGAAGGGCACAATTCATTACAGCATGAGGTATGTGGGAGGTGGTGAGTTGCTGCTACATGGTTTTGTTGATTCCCGATTGGACACGAGAAGGAAGTACTAGGAAGAGTACTTCGGGATTTCATTTTAGATTGGGCACGGGTATATTTCTTGGTTTAACAAGAGATAGGCAGCAATTCCACTCAATGCAATAGAGGAACAATACATGGAAACTTCTACCAATTGTTGTGAGGCCATATGGCTTTGCAAGTTGATAGCAAAGTTGGTCGATGAGATGTTGGAGCCAATTGTTGTTTATGATGACAATCAGAGTTGCATTAGACTCTTTGAGAATCTATTATTTCATGATCGTTTATGATGACAATCAGAGTTGCATTAGACTCTTTGAGAATCTATTATTTCATGATCGCTCAAAGCAGATCAATGTTCGATACCATTTCCTCAGATAGAGTTTAGAAGGGATCAGTGGTTCTTGATTATGTTCCTTCAAATTTGCAGGTAGCAGACATTTTGACCAAGCCCCTGGCTAAGGGGAAGTTTGAGGTGTTGAGGGAGAAACTTGGTTTGGTGGAGAACACCTTCCATGCAAAGAGGGAATGTTAGATTTTACCTATTGCTCAGTAGTCATTCTCCTTCAATAGCAATGCATTTCAACAGATCCATTATGGCTTGTGCAAAGGCAAGATGCATTTTGGTAGAGAGAGCATTAGAGAGACGAGATGTTGTTTGGTAGAGGACACATTAGAGAGCCTTTATTGGAGGCATAGTAGTTTAGTAGGTATCCAGTGGTTGAGGCGCATGAATGTAGCATGCATGCATGTGCTATCTTTAGTTAGGAAGGCATAGTTACCCATGTAGGAGAGTGGATGCATGAGTTTGTCTATTTTGGGAAGGGCGCAGATCCCTAAGTGAATTGGCACATGAGTTCATGCACTCGGTCTACTCCAGTGGGTGTTCTATTCGAGGCAGCCATACATGAGGGTGCTTTCTCCTAGGTGCATTAGGGTTAGGGTTTAGCTGCTCATGTGAGGTGCACCACCGGTATGTCGACATTCATTATAACCCTAATCCTTTCTTATTCTATAAAAGAAGGCAGGGCACTTCATTGTGATGGCTAGACATTAGAAGTTTTGAGGTAGTTGCATTGTAATTATTTATTTTCAGTTAATAGAGAATGATGTGGTTGAGTGTTGCAGGTTAAGCATGTTGTTCCATTTTCATCCTAGAAGAAGAAATCACCGTTTAAACGGCAAAAATCGGCAAAATTGCGAGTTTTTCAGCCCGACAATTTTTACTTTTGAAAAACGCGCGATTTTTTAGACAGAGAAAAGGGAAAAAAACACCTGGGACGCACGGGCCGCGGGATAAAGAGTCCGATTTGGTTTTTTTTTGGTCATTTGGTTTTTTGTGTGTGTGGAGCAGCAAGGGAAGAAGTTTGTGGAGGCCATCAAGCGTTTTTGAGGTGTGCAAAGGCAGGGTAGTGGATTCATCCACAAACTTTGAAGATTTTTGTGGAGGAGCAAGGCTCAAACTTCAACCGGT
>JZKD02S2429874.1:0-12581 GCA_000966675.3 Picea glauca
TAAATATGAATATTACATCTTGGAACATTAGGGGAATTAATATATCATCCAAACAAATGATGCTAAAATAAAAAATATATAGGATAAAGGTGGATATAATCCTCCTTCAAGAAACAAAATGTGACAATAGAACCATGGAAAGGATAACCCATAAAATATGGCCTGGCAGTGAGGTGAGATGGATGGAAGCAAAAGGAACTTATGATAGTATATCTATGATCTGGGGTCTTGTTCTCATAGGAATTGAGACTTCTCTTCCACCGGCAGGCATCTGACTCTAAAATTCAAGTGTATTCGAACAGAGGAAGAAGGATGCATCACCAATGTTTATGTCCCAAATATGCATCATCTGAAGATAAATTTCACAAATGAATTTAAAATAATTGGAGATTCTATGAGGAAATAAGTTTGGGTCCTGGGTGGACACTTGAACATGATCACCTCCCCTTTGGAGAAGCAAGGAGGTATCTGCAGACTAGATGAGGAAAGTAAGTACTTTGGGGATTTCATAGAGATGGTGTACGTCCCAACCGGAAATGGTACCTTCACTTGGAATAGAAGAATGGGTAAAGAACATAGAATTTTTGTTAGGTTGGATATATTCTTTCTTTCAAACAAGGCCATCATTGAAAAATGACTAGCGATCAAGGTCCTTCTCCTTCATGTTGATTTTTCAATAATATAGGTTAAGCATGTAGTTCATTTCAATTTGCATTTGTCTTAACCATAAATAAGAATGTTGCAGCAACCAAGATCACAAGAAGAAACACCATACACAAGAACACAAGAAGTGTCTTGCGAAACCCTTCTCAACAAGGGAAGAAAACCCAACCAAATCCTTTGCTATATTCTTCAATAAAAATACCTTGCACACAAGAGGGTGCTCAAACCATAGAAGAATAGCACCCAAGAGAGGTGCACACTTTTCCCAAGAAGGTGTACTTGCTGACATTTCCAAACTCACATGAAATATATGATTCCACAATGCAGAATCTTCCTTAACTTATATTAGAATTGCCCTATCAACATAAGTGTCTATTGGATCAACAGGGCCGACCTCTCTAAGTCACATAATAATAATAATACTTATTATTATAATAATTAATATTAACTAGATTAATTATATTTTACATTTATTATTAATCACATTAAGATGGGGTCGACCTGTACCCTTTACATAACAATTAGCGTTACAGCCAGGTCTGACTCTTAAACAATATATAGAAAAGGATCCGATACACCCACTAGGGGCACATCCATAGGGAATTCATATCTCTAGTTCACTTCATTACACAAAAGAATGATATCTTCACATGTTCACCTGTGCTCATCCACAAACATGTCTACTCTATAGTTTTTCTTTCCCACTTCCTCACATAGGAGAATCATCTAGAGTCTTCTCATCAACTCTATTACTCAAAGGAGGCTAATACATCATCTTCATTTATTTTGACATGATGATGCACCCAACATTTTGGGATTTCACATGTTCACCCTGTGGTCATCCACATGAATGTCCACGCTACAAGTCTTGTTTCCCACTACCTCTCACGGGAGAATCATTTGGACTCTTCTAGTCAAATCTGTTACTCAGAGGAGGATAATACATCATATTCATTTCTGTTTACATGATGATGCACCCAACACTTTGGGATTTCACTTGTTCACCTTGTGCTCAGCCCCAGGCATGTCTAACTCAACAGATCACCTTTTCTAATGGATAATGATCTAGATTTCTTCTCAATTCTCTGAATGGAGGAGGTAGTCTCTATGTTCCTGGCTCTGTCTCAGGAAGTAACCACATACCCTTCTTAGGGGATTTATCTTAAGTTTGTAAGCTAAGAGAAAGGCTCACATAGCTACAATGATCCACATGTCACAGGTTTGTAAGCTGGAGAATGTCTGACATAGATGCAATCATCAACACTCCCTCTCATCTATGGATGAATTCTTCATCATGGCAAGTCTGACATGAATGTACTCTGATTTTTTCTTGGATGGAGTCATCAATACTCCCTCTCAACTAGGAAGACATTCTTCACCAAACTAGTTTGGTGAAGATGTCTTCAATATTCTCATGTTTAGGAACGTATTGCATGTGTATGATTTTCCTCTGCATCATATCTCCTATATAAGGATATTTCATCTCATCGTGTTTCGATCCATCAGGAAACATTGGGTTCTTAAGGAGATTTATATACGGCTCTTGGTTATCATCATAGGATCCATCTCATGGTAAAGTAAATATGTCAAAATCTTGTGAATCCATATTCCTTCGCACACTTGATGCTATATACTATGATTATGTGGTGCTGAAGGCCACATAGTTTTGTTTCCTACTTCATTAAAAAAGCATGGAAAAATTCATGGTAGAACAAAAACCCAATGTGCTCTTCTAGTCCCTTTGTACTTTCTGCTCGATCTGAATCAACATATCCTACAAACTCAAGTTCACGCTGGAGGAATATCTCGGGCCATATCCAACTGTTACTCATATATATCTCAACACATGTTTCGTTGTTGTCTACTGAGTCTGTCTTGTTTGACTCATGAAATGACTAAACACATTCACTGCATGACATGAATCAAGTCTGGTGTTAACCAGATACATCAATTATGCAATCAATTGTGGATCAATCTTGTTTGAATCATCATCAATATTTTTCTTTAAATCCATTACGGTGGATTTTTCATTCTGTCATACTGAACTTCTTTAATATTCCCACTATATATTTTCCTTGACTTAGGAAAAATATTATCGGTCCTCTATCATACTTCTTGTCCAAGAGTTAGTGCATCATACTCATATCCTTAATCTCAAAATCAAAAGTCAAATATAACTTGTATCCAACAAGGCTTTTTGAATAGGTTATCAAAATCAGGTTCTCGTCACCAACACTGTAATTATATAGATTTGGATTAGCAACACTCTTGATGAAATCCAAACTCATCAAGAATTTATCTATATGATGTAGTTTCCAATTCATGGATGGTAGTATGGATGGAAGTGTATCAGGTTTACTGGATCAAGTGTCTCATCATAGAAAACTCCCTCTTTTTGTGAGAAACCTCTGGTTATAGATATCGTTTTTTATTTCTCGACACTTCCATCAACTGAACGCTTGATCTTATAGATCCCCTTGGAAGTTATCACAGACTTCCCTTTTGGTCCCTGAATTATATATTATACATCATTCTTTAATATATACTGGTATTCTATTGTTATGGAATCTTTTCGTACTTGTTCTCCTGTTGCTTCTCTAAGACAAGGAGGCTGAACATCAATGAAGTGGATCATGAATGAAGGATAGCTTTAAAATCTCTTTTACTTTCTTTGGATGTGCCTTGAGAGGCTTGTATGTTTCTCTGCCTCTTGAAAAGTGAGTCTACGTAGGCCTCTTATACCCTACTGCAATATCTCTTAACATATCAAATGGAGAAACTGGATCAAATGGAATAATGTATGTCTCCCTCTGAGCTACTGAAGGGGGAGAAGGTATTGTCTCACTGTCAATATCCATCTGATATTATCTCGATCTTTGAAAAACTATCTCCTTTTCAAGGACAACGTTTTATGCTTGTCTCAATCTGTCTCTAACCAGGGTTGTCGATATGGAATGTCTTTGAAGATTCATTGTATCCTTTCTTTCTAAAGGATCTAGCTTGGATTTCTTCTCTTTGGGTACATGAAAATCCATTGGGAACCCAAATAACCTGAAGTGTTTAATCTCAGGCTTCATTCCGATGAAGACTTATTTGGGAGTTATGTTTTTCAAAGTCTGGTGAGGACTCTTGTTCTGCACATATACAGTGTCATGCATGACTCTGCCCATGGAATCTTATAAGGATTCTGATCATGCATTGTAGCATTGACTTTCTCAATGATGGTTCTATTCTTCCTCTTTCTCAAATAGTTTTGACTCCCTCTAAGTCAAGAAACTCCCTCTGAGGGATAAGCATCTTGTTTTATTGTTAACCTATCTGGAACAATAAAAAAAAGAGAACCAACACAAGAATATCTCCTAAATGAAAATAATGAGTACATCTCTAGAATCATAACAATTTAACGAATGTTGTCACAGCTACAACACCTACTTGTAATGTAGCAAACTTATAGAAATATAGGTTATAGGAATGAAAATTACAACAATCAAATATTGAGTCTTTACTTTGAGTGCCCTATTCCTTTAAATGCACTGACATCCCTCTAGATCCATGACTTCAATAAAGGTTCCTTCCTCCTATAATTTCCCTCATGACAATGATACAAATAATATATACAAGTGCATACTTGAGGATGCTAACATGATTTCTCTAATGGATCTTGGTTGATCTCTATCCTCTGATATCTTTATGAAGAAGATATTCATGGTGTCACCTTTTGTCATCTTTGTTATTTTGAATTTGGCCCTTCAATGTAAGGGCTTGAGTAGGTGATTTGGGTTCCTTGTCCTGGTAGGTGATTTGGTTTCCTTGAACTGGTGTCATCTTCCTTCCATTAATTGATAGTTGTCTCTGGTAAACCCTTTTCTATTACCCACAATAAGTCTTCCTATCAAGTTTTGTCTTCCAAGAACTTGACGTTTGCTTGATCCATCAAGCTTATATTTCATCATATTTTTTTGTTCATCATAATTTTAGATTCTTCACAACCCTTTGTCAACTGGGATAGAAAACCTAACAACTGGGCTAGGCTAGAACGTTTAGGTTTTATTGGACTTATGACTTCCAACAATAATCCTTTGAAATATAGGACAACACTAATGAGATTAAGATTTCCTTCAATGAGCTACAGAAACCCTGATACTGAAATTTCTGTAGAATTTAGTGAAACCCTAAAAACCCTAGGACCAAAATTTCAAAATGACTAAAATTTTGATATGAAGCTTGTTGGAGGTGAGTTGAAGGAGGCCGTACACTCCTGTTCCAAAATTATCCCCAAATTCCAAGTATTAAGGGATGGAATTGAGAAAAGAAGGAGGATCATATGAAATTTCTGGGAACGCTAGGAGGGTCGTACGGTTTCTACAGAAGTGAGAGAGGATGGATGGAAAATTTTTATGCAATGGGATCTTCAAGACCTATGATATGATACCATGTTGATTTTTTAATAATATATATTAAGCATGTACTTCATTTAAATTTTCATTTGTCTTAACCATAAAAAAGAATGTTGTAGCAACCAAGATCACAAAAAGAAACACCATGCACAAGAACACAAGAAGTATCCTGGGAAACCCTTCTCAACAAGGGAAGAAAACCCATCCAAATCCTTTTCTATATATTCGTCAAGAGAAATACCTTCACCACCAAGAAAGACCTAGCACACAAGAGGGTGCTCAAACCCTAGAATACTAATGCACAAGAGAGGTGCAGACTTTTCCCAAGAAGGTGTACTTGCTGAAATTTCCAAACTCACGTGAAAGATATGCTTCCACAATGGGGAGTATTCCTTTACTTATATTACACGTGTCCTATCAACAAAAGTGTTTATTTATCAACAGGGTCAACCTCTCTAAGTCACATTATAATTATTATAATTATTATTACAAATAATATTAACCATATTAATTATCATTTACATTTATTATTAATCACATTAAGATGGGGCCTACTTGTACCCTTTACATAAAAATTAGGGTTACATGCAGGTTTGACTCTTGAACAATATATAGCAAAGGATCTAATACACCCACTAGTTCTCATCCACTAGGGGCACATACATAGGGATGTCATATATTTGGTTCACTGCATTACATAGAAGAACCAGATATTCACACATTCACCTATGCTCATCCACGGGCACTTCAACTCTACAGATCTTATTTCCCATTGCCTCACAGAGGAGAATCATCTATATTATTCTCGTCAACTCTGTTGCTCATAGTAGGATAATACATCATCTTCATTTATGTTCACATGATGATGCACCCAACACTTTTGTATTTCACATGTTCACCCTGTGCTCGTCCACATGCATGTCCACTCTACAGATCTTCTTTCCCACTACCTCACAAAGGAGAATCATATTGAGTCTTCTCATTAACTGTACTGCTCAGAGGAGGCTAATACACCATCTTCATTTCTGTTCACATGACGATGCACCCAACACTTTGGGATTTCACACGTTCACCTTGTGCTCAGACACATGCATGTATGAATCAATAGATCACCTTTCCCACTGGATAATCATCTAGAGTTCTTCTCAACTATCTGAATGGACGAGGTCATCTCTATGTTCCTAGATTTGTCTTATGAATGAATCACATTCCCTTATTAGGGGCTTTCTCTCAGGTTTGTAAGTTGAGAGAAAGACTCACATAGTTGCAATGATCCACATCTCATAGGTCTGTAAGATGGAGAATGTCTCACATAGCTGAAATCATAAACACATCAGGGATCATACCATTGCCCAATAGCCCTAGAATGGGACCAAGTATGGAAATAGGGACCCACACCATTCATATGTCAGAAGTTTTGGATGGAACATCATGATTTCCTTCCTATCCTAGAATGTTGGTGGAAGCAGAAGACAAATATCTTTGACACAAAATTGTTTTAGTTTCAACAAAGGTTGAAACATGTCTACCATTGTCTTTGGAAATGGAATAAGGAATTTTTGGGGAATATCTTTGAGGAAAAAAATAAATTAAACCAAGAAATGGAGGAAATTCAAAAAACAAGGAATTCAAGGCTTGGGTTCCCCCGACCTCCCAACTAGAGATGCCAGGATCAAAGAGGAGATATCCAAAAGATAAAGACATGAAGAAATCCTTTGGCAACAAAAATCAAGGATTCAATGGTTAAAAGAATGGGACAAAAACACATGTTTCTTTCACAACTCTTTAATTTAAAGAAGAAACAAAAATATAACTGTATCCATTAAAACCTCGAACAAAAGAAATAAAACTAGAAGAGAGGATGTAGAATTAAATCTTCTCAACTACTTCTAAAATATTCCTATTGAACTGAAGATCAACTGAGAAGCTACAATCTCAAAGATAACTAAAGCCATCCAAGAGTTAGTGCAACTAGAATAATATCAGGCGTTGATATGATGAACATCGTTTTAATAGGTGGAGGAATTTGTGAAAAGGATGGCCCCAAGAAAGTCGCCATTATCGGACAACCTCATAATGGATTTATGCCAAGCAGGATGGTTGATTTTGGGAATAGACATCTGGGAGATGGTAAAGGAATCACGCACCTCCAAAGGTATCCTTCAAGCCTTCAATGCCACTTTTATTACCCTCATTCTGAATCTCAAAGGAGCCAACACTGCAGATAAGTTTCTCCCTGTCTCTCTACATAATTTTATTTATAGGATTATTTCTAAGCTAATAGTAGCCAGGCTCAAACCAATCCTCTCGCTTATTATCTCCTAGGAACAAGGGGTATTTTTCAAAGGAAGAAAAATCATCGATGACATCATTGTAGCATATGAAGTGATGCACTCTCTTCAAATTTCAAAAGAATAGGGCATGGTGATGAAAATGGACATGTCTAAAGATTATGACAGGATGAACTAGGATTGGTTAAGAAGGATTATGTTAGCTTTCATATTTTTGGAAGAATGGGTCACCTGGGTGTTGAACTTGGTCTCGAAGGATTTCTTCTTTATCCTGATAAATGACTCTCCTTCTAAAAAATATAATGGCTTGAGAGGCCTCCTCTAGGCACACCCTCTATCCCCCTTTATTTTCATAATTATGGCAGAAGGTCTAGGCCATAGCCTCTCCTAGTAAAAAAGAGGAGGAGTGATCAAAGGTCTTTCCCTCCTTGAGGGAGAAGAGGCTCTGCCCTATCTTAAATTTGTTGATGATAACTTTCCAATGGGATCTCCAATGATTAAAGAGGTTTCTGGATTTAAGTTCCTTTTATCCCTTTTCAATGTTGTTTTGGGAAGGGTAAACAACCAGTAAAAGTCCCATCTTTTCTTCTTCAATACCCCCCACAATGTGCAAAATCACTTAGTTGATCTCCTAGTATATCCTATCTCGACCCTCCCAGCCAAGTACCTTGGAGCCCTCCTGATCCTTAAATCCTACCACAACCCCTTGTGGGAGATTATTTTGAAAAAAATGGAATCCAAGATAAAAATTTGGACTCCTCGCTCTCTATTCTTTCCAGGGAGAGTCCTATTGATCAAGTAGGTCCACTCCTCCCTCCCAGTGTATCTCTTTTCTCTCATGGAAGTGCTTGTGAATTACCTTTAGAAAATGAGGACTCTTCAACAGAAATTCATTTGGGGCGGTCCTTAAAAAAATTATAAATGGCCCCTAGTTCTTGGAGCTCTCTCTGTCGCCCTAATTCTCAGGGAGGCCTAGGTTTCAAAGACCTCATCTAACCAACTCTACACTTGCAACCAATATCTCGTGGAATTGGAACAAGTCCCATGCATCCCTCTAGGACAAGCTCTGCAAGTAAAAGTACACCCCTCACTTTCCTCTCCAAACACTAATCCATGCAGAGGGTATCAATTTGGGATCCATAATGTCAAATAATGCCTAGTAGAATGAGAATTTGGTACATCCCCATTGTTTTTGGTAAGTCCATGATGGGAGGTCATCTCTCTTTTGGGATGATGCGTGGGAACAAATACCCACTTTGGGAGGATATGATCGGTTCCAACCTATATGGAATGGTCTTCAGAGGGAGGGATGGGTGAATCTGCACCATTTTTAGAAAACTAAACCCCCCTTGGAATCCACCTTCATGAAACCCTAGAAATTGTTAGAGGAATGGTCCATCCAATGGATTGAGGATCTAAAGCTTTCGATCTCCTAAACGCTCCATGAGAGACATATTGAGATTCACTCAAGGGAGGACATCATTCACTGGAATCCCCAATGTAATGGAGATTTTAGAGCCCACACTGCTTATAAGATTCTGCAAGTGGAAGGCACTCAACAAAATAGACCTATTTGGAACAAAATTTGGAGTAGTTATATCTGGCCCAAAGTCTCTACTTTCCTTTGACTGGTGGCCCACAAAAAAATCTTAAAATGGGATCGTCTTTTTAGGAAAGGGTTCATTGGAACTTCAATCTGCATCCTCTACTGGGTGAACGAAGAAACCTAAGATCATATCTTAAGCAATTGTACCTTCACCAGACAACTATGGGACATATGGGCTTCTAAATTTATCCAAACTAACATCTAAAAACATAATGTGGTGGAAACTATAGAAAAATGGAGAGAAAATCCCTTTAATAGTGACATCTTGAACAAACTCTTGGAGATCTTCCCATGACTCCTTATGTGGAATGCATGGAAATAAGGGAATAAGCGAATTTGACAAAATTCTTACCATAAGTCAACTCTGGGAGCTCATTTACAAGAATCTGTCTGAATCAATTGCAGTGGTCCAATGGCTATTGAAATACCTCTGGGTGCATTCCCTAGAATTAGAGATCCTCATAAATTGGAACCTGGACGAAGTTGCGAATAAGACCCTCTGGATAAAAAATAAGGTCTACACCAATATCTAAGACTGTCATAAACCCTCGGAGGAGGGTTTCATCAAGATTAATTTTGCTGATGCTTCAAAGGGAAACCTGAATTTGGTAGGGGCATGAGGGATCTTCAGAAACCATCATGGTGAACCAATTTTCTTCAATGCTTTCCCCTAGAAACTATGACAAACAATGAAACAGAGTTGGATAGCCTCAGGAGAGGTCTAGAAGTAGCCATAGATAAAGGATTCCCGACAATGGAGGTAAAAAAAGACTCCCTTCTCATTATCATAGGTATTCAACAGCTCATGAACAGGGGAAGGAAGAATAAAATGATACAAAATTGGTGCCTGAACCATGGTTTTTCCACCCTTGAAACTTTAGTGGCCTCCATTTTAGTGATCATCGTAGACCTAATCAGGAGGGAGTCCAATTCGGTGGCCGATTGCATGGCCAACGTAGGTGTAAAATTGCTTGAGCAATTGTTGGTTTGGCTCCCAGGGGACCCACTTCCAAGTGGAGTGGATGGTCAGATCCAACATCGTTTCGAACATGACATAATTAATTGGAAGAGGGTTCAGATACAATTCAATGGGGACACCTATGAATAGGTCCCTCCCAACTATGTGCCAACCTTGGACAGATGGAAGAGAGAAAATCAGAATTTGGTGGCAGAGATAAGGAGCAACCGCCACGTAGTGGACATGCCCCTAGAGCATGAAACAATATATGGGAACATAATGGGAAACATGTGCGACAATATGATGCCATTAAGTTAGTAGGGCATATGTAGTAAAGACCTTCTGGGTAAGGACGGTCCAAAAACTAGTTATTTTGCTCATGCTGAATAGTAGTCAGGATGTCTGGACAAGCAAGACCTGCTCGAAAGGGAAATTTTGTTATAGTTTTTAATATTGTAAACATATCACAGGAAATCCTGGTGGTTGGGAGATGACATTTAGACATCCTTCCAGCATAACTTCTATCATTGATAGTAGTGAGAAATATTTCCAAGGACAAGTTTGGATCTAGAATACTCCATCTTATAGAAACTATGATGACATCAAACCTCTTAAATTCAATGACCACGAGAATAGGCTCATCCTTTTCTCCTGTTGTTGTTGCCTCTAGGCTGCCCCTAAAATGGCTATCAATGTCATTACAAGAGTTACTTTGAGCAGAATCATGGCATGTCACTAGACCAAAAATTCAAAGAGAGGCCATCCAGGCCTCCATGAAAAGGAAGTTTCATCCTCGTGCGACACCCAATGCCCCACTAGGGTAGAACAAGAAGCAAGGGAAGTAGAGGAATGGTTTTGGACCCATTCTGATCTAGAGGAGATAGAGGCAACCGACATAATCGAGGATCAAGTCCTATCTATAAGAAAGAGAAGCAGGACAGAGGAGAAAATTCAAGATGCGGTCAATTGGATTTCCAACCTGGGTAACCCCCACACTTGGGATACTAAGTACTTCTAGATGGTGGAATCGTATTGGATGAACAAAGCTCTAGTGGCTCAGGCCATCATTGAGACTCGGAGACAAAATGTTGATCTCCTCGAGGAAGTCCATATCCTTGAAGGAAAATTTGAGCTCTTTTTCCACTCTCAGCATGGTATCAAGTTTAGAGTCAGGCAACTAGATCAACGCCAGGCCTAGTCAGAGAGAGGAAGACAAAGTGTCATCCCCCCAGGTACTTTGCATAGTATGATTTTGATTTACAATGATGAGGAGAAGATTCAGAAGAATAAGGTCATCCCCCTCCATGTAGAAGCCAACCAAAGGAAAAAAGAGCCCATCAACCACCTATGTTCAATCAAGATTCTAATGCAGAGGACCCCAGGTTCTCTCTAGGAATCTTTGTCTAGGCTAGAGATCCTATTACTTTCTTTTTCTTTTCCTTCTTGTTTTGGTTAATATGGATCAAAGGGTCTCTGATATGGTATGCCCTCACAGGTTGATTGTTTGTCAGTCGGTAGATATTCTATCGTTTACGATATATGATCTAAGGAAAATGTGTGTCTAGGGTTTAGGGGCATGATTTCCCTTCAAGGTAAGTACCCCTAGTTCCACTCTTTTTGTACTATATTTTGTGAAGTAATAAAAGTTCTCCTTTTTAGCTTAAAAAAAAAAACAATCAACTACAACTTTAATTAGTAGATTAAGATCTAGGACTCCATGCCACAATGTTGGGCTTTTTTCACAACCTTGTAGAAGTTTCCCACCCTAAGTTAGGATCACCACTAACAAATATTCACTACAAACCCCTTGATCTAGTGGAGTTAATATTTCCCATCAAGGGATGACCATGGTATTTTGGAGGGTTACATCACCATGGTCTTTTGGAAGATTATTGATAAGTCATGGACTTAATTTCAACTCAAAGAATACATCTTTCCTTACTTTTTAATACCAATTATCACATACCTCAACACTTCTAAAGTAATAAAAGGATATACAATTTTTGTGGAAAATGAATACTCATTTTTAATGTGTTTTACTATAATAACTAAGAATAAAATGTATTTATTTTCCAGCAAATAAATTAATATGAAAATGGTAGAGAAATTTCCCTCCACACACAAAAAAAAACAAATAGTATTAAGTATAAATTGTTTTCTTTGAATTTAATAAAACATTAACGAATTATAACTCAACGAATTATATTTTTAAGTATACGAATTATATTTTTAAGTATATAAATAGATATGAGTTTTTTATTTTTATTTTTAACATAGTATGCTCTTTGAACAAATAATATCTACAATTTCAACCTTTTAAAATTAAAATTAAAATCATAGCATATTTAAATAGTGTATAACTTTTAATTATAAAATTATACCAAAATAAAAACAATTTGTGTTAATTTTCTATGGGTTTAGCCAGCATTGGTTTAGAATAAGAGGACGCTGCATTGGTCAGCATTGATTCTTCCAATCTGCATTAAACAATTGAGACAAAACACTTTGGAAATTGAGGAATTTTTTTTTTGGCTTTCTTTGGTCTGGAGTGCTTTACAAGAGAGAGGTAGCCAAAGGTAATTTGTATCATTAATTACCGTTGGGTTGGGAAGAGAGGGGCGCGCCTACCCTATCTTATAGCCGTTGGGTTGGGAAGACAGGGGCGC
>JZKD02S2429874.1:13688-32095 GCA_000966675.3 Picea glauca
CAATTCCCAATTTTTCTTATTTTCTAAATTTCCAAGTAACCCAGTTTTGTAATTATTTCTATGGCCGCAATTAGATCTCTCAATTGAACTCAATATTTTCAATATGGCCTCATAAGCAAAAAACTAAACTATGGACACATAATTGTATACTTCTATGTTGAATTTCCCCATGAATTTAATCGGAATTTTGGGGCTTTCTACATAAACACCTAATTATTCTTAATTTCACCATGGCACTCTGCAATTCCAAATTTTGTCCATCTACTAGTCCAATTTTTGTCCCAATTATAGACTTAATTTCTCATTTTTAAATTACGAGGCTCCTTTTCTTCAAATTCCCCTGAAATTTCTTCAATTTCAGTATAATAATTTTGTCAAACAACTTTAAGAGATACTCTAGAAATTAATTCTCTATGAATTTTCACTTCAACCTTCTACTAACTTGTCCCATCTAGGCTCACCATCAAAATTGGATCTCTCATAATAATTTAATTAATGAAAATGCTCTTTAATTGCATAGATTAATGAAGAATAATATATATATATATATATATATATATATATATATATATATATATATATATATACAGAGAGAGGGAGAGAGAAACCCATTAGAAAAAATGAATAAATAATAACACATCACATAAATTATCATGCAATAGACACTTATCCTTGGTAAAATAACACAAACTGTGTGTATAACTTCCACATTCCTCCCAGCCTTAGACTCCACTACTCATAACTTTCAACAATGGGTCACCCCCGAGCTTGGGCTAAAACTCCACCAGGGAAAAGAAAATCATAACCATGACAAGGTCTCTCAGACAACATAAAACTAAAACTCAAGTGAAAAACTCAAGCTAACAACCTATAATCCCTCATTCCCAAATGCATGTCCCACCCCACAAAGTGTGCCCCTTCTCAATATTCCTTTGGCTGCACCACTTCCCTTCCAGGGATTCAACAATAAGTCAAACATAAAGTGTCAGAGCACTATAGTTGTAGCATGAAACCTTGGGAAATCAATTCCTAGCAATTCTATCACCTGGAGAGAATGGTCATGGGCCTGACAACTCGCTTCTTCAATGTCCTATGAGCTTGAAAAACCGTCTCTTCAATCTAAGTCCAAAGATTCCCATGGTACAACTATAGGTAATGGAAACATGAAATTACAGTTGGTAGTACAGGCGATGGTAAGAATGATGATGGACTATGATCCAGATTTATGAGCAAAACAAACTTATTAACAGACTAAATATAAAAAACACATAGATAGGAATAATAACACCAATATCCAGAGAACAATATCTTCTATTAAATAATGAAAAGGTTGAAACTATAAAACTGCAGAACTAAAACTTGCTCAAATTGTAGTAGCTATCTTCGAGAAGAGATGTGGTTGCTATGAGCATATGTCTGAGAAGAATGGATTACAATGAGGCTCCAAAGGCCCTTTTCATATTAGTCATGAATGCCAAAACCCTAGATATCCAAAAACCTAACCCTAGAAGTTGAAGCATCAAAAGTCATGAGGACCCTATGTGTAAGTTGGTGTAATTTGGCACCTCAACTTCCTAGGGTCATAAATTTTTCATATGACCTCCATTTTAGGCACGTGATAGCTCGTTGAAAAGGTATTTTAAAGAACTACACATTTTTTCATTAGAATTCCATCTACAGTATGATAGTGGAAAGTAAAAAAAAAATGTTTAGATCCCCAAAACAACCTTGGAAGTACAAGAAGATGTGTTGACATGAAAACATACAAAATAATCCAGTTGGATTAGGTGAGAGGCCACCCATATCCACTTGGATAATGTGTGGGGATTCAAATAGTCCTAGAAGTGTAGATATTGCAATTACAAAGTAGTACAAAAGGACATGATGAAAAAAAATGGACACAAGGAGCTAGTTGGAATAGGTGGGTGGCCACCAATATCCACCTGGATCAATCCTCCCCCCCTAGGAAGAAATGGTCTGCATTGAGTTGAGTTCCCCCATCTGGTGAGGAAACTTCCACTAGGTTTGGCCCTTGGTGAGACACTTGCCTTGGTGTAGTGATTTCCCTGCATTAACAACACTATAAAGATGGATCTACTGTTGGTGAGTGCCCTTGACCTATGTGTTCACTATCTGATCAGTGGATTATTATTCCATCCAATCAAGGCTGAGCTCTTTGGGTTTCAGCTATTCGTTGATCTCAGAGGTTTCCAATAATAGTGGAAAATATGGCTGGGAGGTCCACATTGAATATTGGATGCAGACCAAGGATGGGTGGAGTGTTGAGCTTAAAATCATTGCTACCCATAGCCTTGGTGATATTCTAAGGCCCATAACAAAGTGGTCAAAGATTTTGATGGGGCCCGATGAGATGCTCCTTCTACAAATGTAACCAGACTCTGTCACCAACCTGAAAATGGTGTGGTACCCTATGTTGATCATGGCACTTCTTGTACTTAGCATTGGATTTATGAAAAATCTCTTGGACCTGTTGGAAGATGTGTTGAATCTGCTTAATTTATCTGGTGGATTTGTTAATCACAGACTGGTCATGGGAAGAGTATCTCTGTGCGGTAGCAAGAGGAAGTGCAACATCAATGGGTCCCAAGGATTGGAATCCCAAACCCACCTAAAATGGGCTATGTCTAGTGGAACTATGGAGAGCCATGTTGTAATTGGGCTGGACATATGGGAGACTCTCATCCCATGTATGGGGATGCTTATAATTTTACATGCGTAGGATGTGCACAATCATTCGATTTATGACCTTAGTTTGGTCATCGGTTTGAGGGTGGAAAGATGTGGATATTGTGAGCCTGGTGTTCAACAGAGACCAAAGACTCAACCAAAAGGTGTTGAGGAACCTATTTTCTTTGTTGGAGATGATGGTATGTGCTATCCCAAAGTGGACCCAAAATTGTTTGAAGAATATCTTGGTAGTATCTATCACTGTGACATTCTTCTTATAGGCTGTGAGGATGGCCATCTTCAAAAACTGATCAACGACCACAAACACACAGTCATTTCTGTGCTTGGTGGACGACAAACCATAAATGTTATCCATTGAGATGGATTCCCACAACTTCTTGGAAATAGGAAGAGGGGTGTATAATTGTTGCTTATTGATGGTTGGCTTGGCAATGGTGCAGGCAGTGTAGGATCTGATATAATTGATGACATCCTGTCGAAGTTTTGGCTAGTAAAAATGTTTTTGAAGAATGACCACAATTTTCTCTACGCGAAAATGTCATGCTACTCGACTATAGTGGGATTCCCAAATCATCTTTGCACGCTCGTCTTGTAGGAACACATATATGGACTAGGTAGCATAATATTCCATCTTGAATGTGAAAATTAGTGATAGTGGTGCATGTACCAAAGAGTGGATATGTGGTGGCGAAGTATAGATCTTGTTGATAAAATTGGGCCACTCCGATGTTTCATGTTCATAGGAATGGAGAACAGTGGTGAGTGTAGCCACTGGAGGTCTACCAATGTAGTGGATGACACGATCGGTGATAAATGTCTTATACTTGATGTTGATATGGAACTGTTTCAGGTAGGTGGACCACTTTTGATGGCAGTCTTTCTACAATTTCCCAGGTCGGGGCTGGACAGTCACGGATGAATTGGATATTAGTTGGATCAACATGTACCCCATTCTCAACAACAATTTAGCCTAGGTATTGGACCATGTTCATGCCAAAAGATCATTTTTCCAATTTGGCATAAAGCTTGTGCTACCGAAGAGTCCTCAAAACATGTTGAATATGTCGCATGTGCTCCTCCCATGTTTTGTTGAAGATGAGAATGTCATCCAAATATATTTCCACAAAGGAGTTGGTGAAGGGTCTCAATACATCATCCATAAACCTCATGAAAGTGGATGGTGCATTTGGTAAGTTGAAGGGCATGACTAGCCATATGTAGGGACCTTCTTTAGACTTGAAGTTTGTCTTCTAGACATTAGTTAGTTTGATGGGAACTTGGTGGTAGCCAAGCTTCAAGTCAATATTTCTGAAGAACCTTTCTACCTTGATTTGGCTAAGAAGGTCATCAATCATAGGAATGGGATAGAGGTTCTTGACTTTGAATTTTTTTAAGGATCTGTAATCAATGCAGATTTGCCAAGTGATGTCCTTATTCTACACCAGTACAATTGGGCTTCTGCAAGGGGAGGAGTTGTGTATGATGTAACCCTTTTGAATAAGCTCTTGGATATGATGCTTGATTTCATCATTATCCATTAGCGAGCACCAATATACTAGTCCATTGGGTAGAGGTGCATCAGGGGTCATATCAATTGGATCCTTGACTTGGCAGTGTGTCGGTACCCCTGTATGTGAGGTGAAGATGTCTCTGCATTCTTCCACAATCCTGTCTGGTTTCTTATCCTATAAAGAGAGGCATTGTGTATAGGCCATGGATGTGGAAACGACCTTATTCTTATTGTAATAATGGATCACAAAGAAGATGAAATTCCCAGTCTTTGAAATGATCATACTGCATTTCTTAGTAGATATTAAAGAAATAGTAGTAGGAGATGCCACCTCTGGGATCCTATATAATTTTCTACCCAAAGTAATAATAACACTGTGGGGTCTAAATTCATAAACAACAAGAAACTTCCACAAATATATTTGTCTTGAAAGAACATCACAAACTTCAAGGGGATAAATACCACACACTACCTCATCTTTGAAAGGCTTGATTCCATAATGGAGATGATAATGTTGGCCGACAAAGATATCTCTTCCTTCACAAAGCCAAATTATGGTGTAAGGTTGTGGGTGCAGTGTCATTGGTAGGTCTAGCCTCTTCACGACCTCTGCTGAAATCAGGTTCTTCTGACTACCTTTTTCGAAAATGAAATGAATCGGAGCCCCCTTGACCCACATATGTCAGTGAAAGAGGTGTTCCCCTTCCCCTAGTTCTTCTAGTTTGCTTGGTTGGACTTTGGTGGTATCAACCATGGCACAAGGTCAACATCAGTGATCTGCTTCCCTCCTTTCAGATTTGATTTGAAATCAGAACTGGCCTCTGACTCAGAAGCCTTAAGATCAGCCAAGATGGACTGCTTGGAGTGACATTCGTCGATGTCGTGCCAAGAAATTTTATGTTACACCATTTTCCTGTGTCCTTCTTTGTCTTTTCATTTCCCTTCTTGTGTTGAGACTTGGACGGATTGTCCTAAGGGTGGCCATATTGAATTGTTTCCTTCTTGTATGGCTTGGGGTTTCCTTTTCCTTGCTTCATCTATGAGGGTTTGCAGATCCAAACTGTCATCATTTCTGCTCAATCTTGACAACGTATATATAATTCGTGCCAAATGAGGTGATGTACATGAAACCCATTTTTGTTTGAATATATATATGAAAGCAGACACGGTTTTTAAGCACCAGATGATGCCCAGAATTTTTTATAACCAATTTGGTGTGTAGGGTATAGGAAATATTGGTGAATTTTGTTATTGTTTGGTCCCTTTCTTGATGTAGGGTGGTTCATTTGGTGTACTAGACCTTGTAGCTTCCAACAAGGTAGTATTGTTCTTTAATGGTGTCCCAAAAGGAATCCCATGTAGGGGCCACCACAAAAATTACATATTCCTCCATGGCCCTTTTCTTAGAGTAAGTATCCCACCAATCTTTAACATGGGGAATGACCTTGAGGAGTGCAAAAGTGTTATTTTCCCTATTGGAAAAATTGTGGACTGAAAAATATCCTTCAAGAAGATTTAACCATTTATCTACAACGTCTGCATATATGAGTCCCTCAAATAATTGGATATCAAAGTTTACATGTACCTTGAAGTGGGTTGAATGGCCACTTGATGAAGATGCTTCTCCGGTGGGAAATTGTCAAACGATCTGCGTGAATTTGTCCATCATTTCATTCCTTTGTCATGTGAGGGATTCCTCGAGAAACATTTTAATAGGATCTCCTGCTCCATAATGTTTATTTCTGTCTCCCATGGGTTTCTTCTGGGCTCGATGCAACCTATATAGTAATGGATCGATTAGTTTGAGTCCTAATTTATTGTACCCAAACCTTGTCGGGGACATGCACGAAGAAAAACAAATGAAGAGCAGACCACTCTGATACCATTGAACTGGATTTAGGGGTGGAATGATCTAATTAACAGATAGAATATAATAAACATATATATAGGAATAATAACACAAATATCCATAGAAGAATATATTCTATTAAATAATAAAATAGGTTGAAACTGTAAAACTGCGGAACTGAAACTTACTCGAATGGTGGTAATTATCTCTGAGAAGAGATGTGGTTGATACACACATCCATCTAATAATAATGGATTACAATCAGGCTCTAGAGGACCTTTTCATATTACTCATGAATTCCAAAACCCTAGACATCCAGAAACCTAACCCTAGAAGGTGAAACACCAAAAGTCATGTGGGCCCAATGTGTAAGTTGGTGTAATTTGGTACCTCAAGTTCCTATGGTCATAATTTTTGGATACAACCTCTATTTTAGGCTCGTGATAGCTCATTGGAAGTTTCTTTCATAGGGATACTCATTACGGCTTCAAACTCTGACTCTTTCTATTGTCTTACTGTGGCGAGGCAAAAAAACAACGTTTAGGGCCCCAAAATAGCCCCAAAAGTACAACCAGATGTGCTGACATGAAAACATACAAAATTATCCAGTTGGATTAGGTGAGAGGCCACCCGTATCCACCTAGAGAATGTGTGGGGCTTGATACATCCCTAGAGGTGTAGACTCACAATTATAAAGCAGTACAGAAGGACGTGTTGAACAAAAACAGACATGAGGAGACAATTGGAATAGGTGGGTGGCCACCAATATCCACCTTGATTAGAATAATATTGAAATGAACTAAAACTCCCTAAACTTACATGCATGTTCCCAATTTGACACTTTTAATGTTGGGAACTACATGGGCCCACACATGGATTCCCTCACAAGGTGATACATTCCTCAACATAGGGACTTAGGATATATAAAATATCCATACTCTATACTTTATATTTTTAGGAATATTAATAAAATATTCCATTGGGATTAATACCCTTAGCTTAACCCATTTTTTCCAAACAATTAGCCCCCCCTTTCCCAGTCTAGTGGAGTTTATCCCCCCCATATTATTTTATATGGTTGGCTTTCATGCATTGATGTGTTTTCATTAAAAACTCAGTGTGATTACATTTAAAAAAAATTAGAGGCTCATTGTCCTTTCAGATTTTGGCTCACCAAACTATATGTACAATCACATTTATGTTTAAAATGGGGTTCGTCCTAGGGTTATTATAGGGAGAAACACATTCACTACAAAGTTATTGTCAAATCTTCAAAGAAAATCCTTTCCAAAAAGGAAACAAATTAATAAAACTATTTTGTATATCGTAAAATCATTAGTCAACAACCAACTACAATTGAAAGGGAAAAAAAAATATCATCAAGATCTCTAGATTAGAGAATGACAATTTAAGGTATAGGGTTTTCTGGTGCATATAGTACTAATATGGGAGCTCCCTAGCTAGGGAACAAGGAGGAATCCTTCTAGGAATAAAGGTCTGATCCCTGGGATAGTCAATCCGAGGATACCAAGGAAAAAAAATCCTTGGAAAAAGGGATGACAAAAGGAAAGATGATAGGGAAAAATTCCTTTAAGGATGTAGTCAAAAGTAGGCCAGAAAACAAAGACAAGGATACTGAGATGGGGGGAGTAGGCCCCAGACAATAGGAAGGTCATGAAAATTATATAGAAATAGAAAATTAAGAGAAAGGAAAAAAGTAGCAGAGAAGTTTCCAAAATGGTTGCTTACCTAAGACCGCAGAAAAATTGATTTACAAGGTAAACTCACATGGCATAGGGAACTACATCCAATACATGAAATATCATTCCCTGATAGGTAAATTTATGGGCATTTGTCCCTCCACAAAATCTCTTCTTATTTGGATCAAGGATCAATGGAATGTAAAGGGAAAGATATACCTTGAACTAGGTTCTAAGTGGTTCTTCATAACTATCTTCATGGACCCCTCCGACCGAGAAAAAGTCTTTAAGGAAGGCCCATATTTCTTCAACTTTGTTAGCCTCAACATGAGATATTGGTCTGAGAGGTTCAACCCAGAGAAATAAAACTTCATAGAGGCACTGGTATGAATCCTCCTGTATTCTCTTCCAAGGGGATTCTAGGAACCAGAAACCCTTGAAGGCATTGGTAATATCCTCAGATCCTTCATCAATATATCATAAACCACCAAGGCTTCTAGGTATGTTTCCTATGCCAAGATCTATGTTTACATGAATGTAGTAGGGTCTCTCCCAGAATTTGTAGTAATCACATATCATGATGAAGAATGGACTTACACCCTAGACTATTAACATATCTTGTTTAGATGTAGAAAATGATACAACCTTGGAAATATCTTTAGGTACTTCCCCCTTAACGCTCCCCCTCAAGGTAACTCAGGAAAAGGAGAAACATATCCAGAGGGATTTTCCAAAATCCCAAGTAAAAGAAAGCAGGAAGAAGACATCCCAAACAACAGGTAGCAAACCAACATACAGTGTCAATTAATAGTTTCCAAATATTGGAAGGAGAACCTAGTGGAACCACTAAAAAATAAAAAGAGAAGGAACCTAAAGCATCTCTAAAGGACACCACATGATCCAAAGAGGAGAAAAAAATGCTTAAGACTATGAAATAACTAAGGTATAAAACGATAGGAGACTCAAAAATTCAAATGAGGGAGTCCCCAAAATAAGGGGAAGACTCAATAGAGGAATTAGATACGGAGACAAGCCAAGCAATATAAATAGAGGAGATATAAATAGATCTCCCAAGACTTAGTGATATTGATGGACTAATGATAATTAACATCCTAACCATCGATCATATCTGTAAAATGCAATCCAAACTGGACCCTGTAAAAGGTAAAGGCAAGTCTACAAAGTTTTATCCAATGTCATCTAGAGGTATGGTTATCAAGACCAAACCCCTTAAGGATACTAAGAAATAATCATGCGGCGAGAAAACAAGATGAAGAAAACCTTGTCCCCAAAAATTAGAGGACAGGGTAGCTCAAATGGTGGACTCAGGACAAGTATTTTGTCCCCTAGACAACTACTCCCCACCCAACCAAAAAGTTAAATATGAAGATTACATCCTGGAACATTAGGGGAATTAATAGATCATCCAAACAGATGATGCCAAAATAAAAAAATATCTAGGATAAAGGTGGATATAATCCTCCTTCAAGAAACAAAATGTGACAATAAAACCATGGAAAGGATAACCCATAAAATATGGCATGGTAGTGAGGTGAGATGGATGGATGCAGAAGGAACTTATGATAGTCTATCTATGCTCTAGGATCTCGTTCTCATAGAAATGGAGGACTTCTCTTCCACCGCCAGGCATCTGACTCTAAAATTTAGGTGTATTCGAACAGAGGAAGAAGGATACATCACCAATGTTTATGTCCCAAATATGCCTCATCTGAAGATAAATTCCATGAATCAATTAAAAATAATTGGATATTCTATTAAGAAATAAGTTTTCGTCCTGGGTGGAGACTTGAACATGATCACCTGCCCTTTAGAGGAGCAAGGAGGTATCTGTATACTAGATGAGGAAAGTAAGGACTTTGGGGATCTCATAGAAATGGTGTACGTCCCAACCAGAAACAATACCTTCACTTGGAATAATAGAATGGGTAAATAACATAGAATTGTTGTTAGGTTGGATAGATTCTTTCTTTCTGAAAAGGCCATCATTGAAAAATAAGGAGCAGTGGTCGAGGTCCTTCTCCTTCATGTTGATTTTCAATAATATAGGTTAAGCATGTAGTTCATTTCAATTTGCATTTGTCTTAAACATAAACAAGAATCTTGCAGCAACGAAGATCACAAGAAGAAACACCATGTACAAGAACACAAGAAGTATCCTGTGAAACCCTTCTCAACAAGGGAAGAAAAATCAGCCCAATCCTTTGTTATATTCTTCAAGAGAAAGACCTAGCACACAAGAGGGTGATCAAACTGTATAAGACTAGTGCCCAAGAGAGGTGTGCACTTTTCCCAAGAAGGCATACTTGCTGAAATTTCCAAACTCACATGAAAGATATGATTCCACAATGTAAAATCTTCCTTAACTTATATTAGACTTGTCCTATCAGCAAAAGTGTCTATTGGCTCAACAGGGCCAACCTCTCTAAGTGACATTATACTAATAATTATTTTTATTCTAATTAATATTAACTAGATCAATTATCTTTTACATTTATTAATAATCACATTAATATGGGGTTGATCGGTACCCTTTACATAACAATTAGTGTTACAGGAAGGTCTGACTCTTGAACAATACATAGAAAAGGATCTGATACACCCACTAGTGCTCCTCCACTAATGGCACATCCATAGGGACTTCATATCTCTAGTTCACTTCATTACACAAAAGAATGATATCTTCAGACGTTCACCTATTCTCATCCACAAGAACATGCACTCTACAGTTCTTCTTTCCCACTTCCTCACACATGAGAATCATATAGAGTCTTCTCGTCAACTCTATTGCTCAAAGGAGGCTAATACATCATCTTTATTTATGTTCACATGACAATGCACCCAATACTTTGGGATTTCACATGTTCACCCTATGCTTGTCCACATGAATGTCCACGCTACGTATCTTATTTCCCTCTACCTCTCACATGATAATCATTTGGAGTCTTCTAGTCAAATCTGCTACTCAGAGGAGGCTAATACATCATCTTCATTTATGTTCACATGATGATGCACCCAACACTTTTGGATTTCACATCTTCACCTTGTGTTCAACCACAAGCACGTCTAACTCAACAGATCTCCTTTCCCAATGGATAATCATCTAGATTTCTTCTCAACTCTCTATATTGAGGAGGTAATCTCTACATTCCTGGATCTATCTCAAGAAGCAACCACATACCCTTCTTAGGGGCTTTATCTCAGTTTTTTAAGCTAAGATAAAGGATCACATAGCTTCAATGATCCACATCTCACAGGTTTGTAAGATGGAGAATGTCTGACATAGCTACAATGATCAACACTCCCTCTTACCTAGGGATGCATTCTTCATCATGGAAATTCTCACATGAATGTACTCTAAATTTGTCTTGGATGGAGTCATCAATACTCCCTCTCAACTAGGAAGGCATTCTTCATCAATCAAGTTTGGTGAATATGTCTTTAATATGCTCATGTGTAGGAAGGTATTGCATGTGTATGATTTTCCTCTGCATCATATCTCCGATATAAGGATATTTCATCTGATCATGTTTCGATCCATCAGGAAACACTGGATTCTCAAGTATCTTTATATACAGCTCTTGGTTATCATCATAGGATCAATCTCATGGTCAAGAAAATCTGTCAGAAGCATGTGAAGCCATATTGTTTCGCACACTCGATGTTATATACTATGATTATGTGGTGCTCAAGGCCATAGAGTTTTGTTTCCTCCATCAGGAAACCATGGAAAAATTCATGGTAGAACAAAAACCGAATGTGCTCTTCTGGTCCCTTTGTACTTTCTACTTGATTTGAATCGACATATCTTGCAAACTCAACTTCACACTGGAGGCATATCTCCGACCATATCCAACTGTTCCTTGTATATATCTCAATACATGTTTTGTTGTTGTCCAGTGAGTCTGTCTCAGTTGACTCATGAAATGACTAAACACATTCACTACATGACATGAATCAAGTCTGGTGTTAACCAGATACATCAATGATGCAATCAGTTGTTGATCAGTCTTGTTTGAATCATCATCAATATTTTTCTTTAAATCCATCACAGTGGATTTTTCATTCTGTCATACTAAACTTCTTTAATATTCCCATTGTATATTTTCCTTGACATGGGAAAAATCTCATCGGTCCTCTATCATACTTCTTGTCCAAGAATTAGTTCATCATACTCATATCCTTCATCTCGAAATTAGAAGTCCAAGCTAACTTGTATCCAACAAGGCTTTCTGAATAGGTCATGAAAATCAAGTTCTCGTCACCAACACTGTAATAATATAGGTTTGGATCAACAACACTCCTAATGAAATCCAAACTCATCAAGAATCTATATATTTGATGTAGTTTCCAATTCATGGATGGTAGTATGGATGGAAGTGTATAAGGTTTACTGGATCAAGTGTATCATCATAGACAAATCCCTATGTTTATGAGAAAGCACTGGTTATAGATATCATTTTATATTTATTGACACTTCCATCAACTGCATGTTTGATCTTATAGATCCACTTGGAAGTTATGACATACTTCCCGTCTATTCCCTGAATGATATCTTATACATAATTCTTTAATATATATTGGTATTTTATTTTTATGGCATATTTCCATACCTCTTCTCCTGTTGCTTCTCTAAGACAAGGAGGCTTAACATCAATGAAGTGGATCATGAATGAAGGATATCTCGAAAATATCTTTTTCTTTCTTTGGATGCTCCTAGAGAGGCTAGTATGCTTCTTTGCCTCTTGCAGAGTGAGTCTAGGTAGGCCTTTTATACCCTACTGCAATATCTCTTAACATTTCAGCTAGATAAATTGGATCAACTGGAATAATGTATGTCTCCCTATGAACTGTTGAAGGGGGAGAAGGTATTATCTCACTATCTATCTCTATCTGATATTGTCTCAGTATTTGAAAGAATATATCCTTTTCAAGGATAAAGCTTTCTACTTGTCTCAATATATCTCTGATGAGGGTTGTCAGTATGGAATGTATTTGAAGATTCATTGTATCCTTTCTTTCTAAAGGATCTATCTTGGATTTCTTCTCTTTAGGTACATGAAAATCCATTGGGCACCCAAATAACCTTAATTGTTTAATCTCAGGCTTCATTCCAGTGAAGATTTCTTTGGGAGTTATGTTTTTTAAAGTCTGCTGAGGACTCTTGTTCTGCACATATATTGCGTCATGCATGATTTTGTCCATGGAATCCTATAAGGATTCTGATCATGCATTGTAGCATTGATTTTCTCAATGATGTTTCTATTCATCCTCATTCTCAAATAGTTTTGACTCCCTCTAAGTCAAGTGAATCCCTCTGAAGGATAAGCGTCTTCTTTTCTTGTTAACCTATATGGAAAAATAAAAAAAAAGGAACCAACACAAGAATATCTCCATAATAAGTTCTCCTATGAAGTCTTGTCTTCCAAGAACTTGAAGTTTGCTTGATCCATCAAGATTATACTTCATGATAGTTTTTGTTCATCATAATTTTAGATTCTTTACAACCCTTTGTCAGCTGGGATAGAAAACCTAACGACTAGTCTAGGATAGAACTTTTAGGTTTTATTGGACTTATGACTTCCAAGAATAAGCCTTTTAAATATAAGATAACACTAGTGATATGAAGATATCCTTCAATGAGCTACAAAAACCCTGATACTGGAATTTCTGCAGAATTTAGTGAAACCCTAGAAACCCTAGGATAAAAATTTCAAAATGACTAAAATTTTGATATGAAGTGTGTTGGAGGCAGGTTGAAGGAGTTCGTACACTCCTATGACAAAATTATCCCCAACGTCCAAGTATTAAGGGAAGAAATTGAGAAAAGAAGGAGGATCATACAAAATTTTTGGGAACACTAAGAGGGTCGTGTTATCACACAGTTTGTAGCTAGGTCAAAAGGCTAAAGGATAAAGGTCAAACTGGCGTAACATGAATGTTCCCCACCTAATTTCACCTCAATGGGGAGGTCCTTTCTATTTAGGGAGGTTAACCCAATGGAGATGTCCCCGGTAACGTGGTGTTTTGAAGAGGCTGAAATATAAAGGACAAGGCAAAAGTTCCTCCTCATAGATTACCACCAAGGTCAAAAAGTTTAGCTAATCAGCCAATAAAGAGGTGTATGCCCAAATGAGAACACCTGCCTAGAACAAGAAAATAGAAAATAATATATGCAGGCTATAATTCAGTGGGTTAGTACTTCATGTAACTATCCGACATTAATATATAAGCAATGTGAAACAACATATATTAATGAGATCAATGCTTTGTCAATATAGCAATGGAGAAGTATCAATTCATCAATAACTATTGAGTTGATGTAATCAACAGTGTATCTAACCAATATTTATTAAATAAATGCTTTCAATCATCATATAATTTCATATCATCAAAATTTGTTACATCAAGATGGAATAACCAAGTGTGACGTTAGCCTAGTTACGATTAGCTAGTTAGTTAGGGTAGATAAAGTCAATTAAGGAGAGGACACAAGGTTGAAGGAATAAAAGGCTAAATACAAGAGGGAAGGGTTCTAGAGTGCTGCAATGGCAGGGCCCTAGAATCAAAACCCTAGGGGAAAGAGGCTCACTCGAGTGTTGCTTAAGCAAGGCCTCATGCTCTTTCCTCCTTCCTTAGGTCAAACTTGGAAAAATGGCTAGCAATTGAGAAGAGTTAAAACAAGAGGATCAGGTGAGGGAGACTGTTGTAATGGCAAGGCTCTATCACTAAAACCCTAGAAGATGGATGAACCTAGTCTTAGATAACCTAGGCATGGGACGTCACATCCTTGTTAACCTTTAAAAATCAAAGCTAGATTAAGGGAAGAAGTAAGAAGAGTGTAGAAAATGCTAGGCTCTTTCTTCCTTCGTCAATGGCTGGAAATTTCTCTCTAAGGGGACATGAAACAAGGACCTACTTGTGTGCTTGTCACCTAGGGTTTTTTAAATCAGCAAATTTATAATTAAATGCAAGAATATAAACCTACAACCATTCAATTAAGAATTTTTGCAAGAAACATACTTACATATCATGATGAAAAGCATATGCAAACCCTCGTTGTAAACCTTCCTTCAAGTGAAATGCCAAACATGCCAAGAAAATCCTTCCATCAACAAGTGTGCCTCACTTTAAAAGACCAAATACCTAAGTAGGGTGCAAAACTCAGACCTCACAAGAGAGAGTTGTGTGTTATGCTCAAATGAGGGAAAAACATCCTCAACATATAGTGTATCATGACCTATAATTAAAATTAGGTTATTAAAAATAGCCGACAAGGATAAAAACCAAAATCATACTATTTTTACATTAAATGCTAAGTAAAATACCTAAATGAGCAAAAAGTGAGACGTGAAGCCCCTTTGAGGGAGACGTTGGGCCCTTTTGGGGTTAGTCTAGCATCCAAAAGTCATACGTTAGCCCTTTTTGGGCTCCTGCAAGGTGCCACATGTGCCAGTCATCCTATCAAACTACCACACACTCAAGGTGATGTCAATGGCTCCTGGGTGACGTCTTGGCCATCAAAAGAAAAATTTTCCATCTGAAGTGGGTCAACCCCCCTAGGCTGGGCTCAACCAAAATGTTCTGGGTGGAACATCCTTCTTATTCTCATGTACAAAGTCTCAACCAATCATTGTCCTATATTTTCTCCTGATGGGGTCCCAGTAGCCATCTGATGGGCTCTTCAGCCCCATGGAGGTATGAACTAATCATCTCCCCATGTGTACTGGTCCAACTGGTACTTGTCCATCGGGGATGCTCCTACACATCAAAAACTTCACTCTCCATGGGCTCATTAGTCACAGGGATCATAGCAATATCAATCACATTACATAATTAATTTTATCAAATACATGCATAAAACCCCTGATATATCAATCAATAGCTCAAAGACCCTATAGAAACCTACAATACAAGGTTGAAAAGAGAGACAAGGTACCCTATTGGGCCAGCATTCATAAGAAAAGGAAATTCACCAAGGGGTTTCATTCAAGCCATGTAAAATGATGTGGTATGGACAAGGGTTGTCCTGACATAAGGGTAGAGTGAAAATCAGAGGTGCATGGTTTACCTGCAGGGATGATTTTAGGGGCTAAATTTAGCTCATGGGCTAATTTTCCATGGATTTTCCAATACTGAGATTCACTATTTTAAAAATGATTCGCCCAAATTCTATAGGATAAAATTATTTTACCTTAAAAGTCGCCAAAATTTTATAAAAACTATATAAAATCCTTAGAAATTTGAATATTTTTACAAAAATATCTCCAATCATTTATAGTTGGCATATGAAGGATTAGTAAGATTCGACAAGGTTTCTACATTTTAAAATAAATTTCCATCCTTAAAATCATCCTTGTTTACCTGTGGGCGCCTTTGTAGAAGGTGAGCTATACCCATCATGGATGCAGATTTTTTCCAAGCCCCTTTGCCTTTATTCTTTCTTTCTTTGTGATTTTCTTCTTTATTTTTATTTCAAGGACTAACTAGAGGACACTGCATTGGCTTGGTCACTAGAGATAACAATGTTATCCACAAGCACTTTCACAGATATGATAAGGTTGGCTCGTGAATATACCCCCTCTCCCTTGGCTATGCAACCAAAGGTCACTACCCTGGCGTGGTAACTAGATAGTGGCAATGTCATTTTGTTAGGTACCTATGAACATAATAGGCTAACTCGTGATGAGACCCCCTATCCTCTTGGCTAGGTCTTGTTTTTTCTATTTTTCTTCGGGTCCCTCTTATTTCTTGCTAAGAGGATTTTTATTTCTGTCTCAGGGATCCCTGGGCAAGGCATCTCTAGATTTCATTTTTATGGATTTTGTCTTTTACCAGCTGCTTCTACCTTTTGGGCCTTTAGCCCCTTCTTCCCACTAGATAAGGTGCAAACCTGCAACTGGTCATCCTAATGCCTGGACTAAGGGAAAGAGATAGATGAGCGGGAGACAAGATGAAAAATGATTATATGATGGGAGCAGACGATGGCTCTTTAGAAAACCTGCCAAGTGACAAACCAAAACCTATGGGTACAGTCTTTCTAAGACACCCCATCAATCCCCTCAATCATGGTCAAGAAGTGGGACTTGTATTGGAGAAGACTCTTGCTCCATGAGGTAATTGGTCTAGGTATCATGGTATGTGTCATTTTTTATCATTATAACCTTTAAATATATGCATCAAATTCCTTTTATTTCTGACGAAGGTGATGGATGTTGCTGCTATTGACAAGACAAGTCTGATGAAAGAGAAGAAAGATGGGCCCTCTAGGGCCATGCTCAGGTCAATCTTGCTCTCGGTACTCCATGTCTAGGACCTGTGGGCCTCAAGACATGATGTCCTAGTTATCCCTAAAAATCAGGGATAACATATGGCTCCAACTCGGTGACATGTGCTCATTGTAGAGTTCATTAGGACCTCAGAATCTCTGGCATAACCTACAGACCTGCTCAAACTCAAAAAAGGCATCAACAAAAAGGGTTGGGTGGTATTGCCACCCCGCAATATATATATGTATATGACTGAAATTAAACAATCAATATGCAAGTGAGGAAGCAAACTATCATGAAATGAAAATGGTATAATACATGGAAAATTCCTACCTACCTATACTTACCTATGGAGTAAGGTCCCACCACCTTGGTGGGGTTTGAGGAGGTTCCCACTAATGGGTAATGGGCACCTTCTTCCTTCAAAAGTTGATAGATAGTATGAGTTATCAACTGATTCCATTCCAACTTTGAAAGGTCTAAGCCATGACTGTGTGCTTCCTTTTACATTAGTTGGCTCTCCTTTCTGAGTATCCCACATCCATACCATATCTCCCTCCTTATACTTTCTGACTTTGTATTTGGTCATTCCTTGAACAACCTTGGTGTATTGCACTGAGGGAGGTTGGTGGGCTTATTCTGTAAAGAATTCTTGTTGAGACGGGCAGATTTGTACGTCATCTTCATTTTTCTTTAGTATTTTCACCATCCCAACTTCTTTGTTCTTGAATTCATCCAGGAGTTTTTGGTACTCTTTTTTCTTGGGCCATTCGATATGATCAAAGTCTTCTTCTATTGCAAAGGGCATGTCTTCTGGAGAGTATTCTTGAAGAGTTTGTATCACATCATTCTATGCTTTGTCGTTATTTATGGGATGAACAATATCCTGAACATGATTCCCATTTATTGGTACATTGAGTAGATGTCCCATTGTCCCATATTTCAAAGGTAACTGTAATAAGGTGAGGTCCATTTCCAAGGAACTGCCTATCATTGCACCAAACTTCCTGGATAACAACATCCCCCACACATCTGGGGCATCAACCACTATAATATCGATGTGGACTGTCTTCTCGGGGTATTCCTTTAAGTGCACTTCAACATTTTCAACCACCCCATGTGTGGGTATTTCTTTAGATTCAAAGCCACACACATTCATGTAAGGCCTAGTGACCTTCAAACCCATTTGTTGCATGATTTTAAGAGACATCATGTTAGTACCAACACCTGTATCTATCATGCAATTGTTAAGATATTTGTTGTTCATTGTTAAAGTCATGAAGAAGGGAGGGTTTTCACCATACTGGACCCTGAAATGATCATCTTGCAACATAATAGGGGGGTCCATAGGT
>JZKD02S2429874.1:32930-45806 GCA_000966675.3 Picea glauca
AATCTCCTTCTAGTTTGTGGAGTCGCCAGATAGTTTACTTGAAACTACCAAAGAAAAAGGGGAAAAACACCCTAGTGGAGTCGCCAGGTAAGCTTGTAAGAAAAGGTCTCTGAGGAAAGGCTTACCGAAAAGGTTTGTCATTTGAGGAAGATTGACTCACTGTTCCCTGACAACAAGTCTGAAATGTTATCGCACAGTTTGTAGCTAGGTCAAAAGGATAAAGGATAGAGGTCAAACTAGCGTAACAGGAACCTTATCCACCCAATGTCACCTCAATGGGGAGGTTATTTCTATTTAGGGAGGTTAACCTAGGGGAGACGTCCCTGGTAACCTAGGTTTTTGAAGAGGCTGAAGTATAAAGGACAGGGAGAAAGTTCCTCCTCACAGATTACCACCAAGGTCAGAAAGTCCGACTGATCAACCAATAAAGAATTGTATGCCCAAAAGAGAACACCTGCCTGGAACAAGACAATAGAAAATAATATATGCAGGCTATAATTTAGTGGGTTAGTACTTCATGTAACTATCTGACATTAATATATAAGTAATGTGAAACAACAGATATTAATGACATCAACGTTTTGTCAATATAGCAATGGAGAAGTATCAATTCATAAATAACTATTGAGATGATGTAATCAACAATGTATCTAACCAATATTTATTCAATAAATGCTTTCAATAATCATCTAATTTCTTATCATCAAAAGTTGCTGCATCAAGATGGAATAACCAAGTGTGACATCAGCCTAGTTAGGGTTAGCTAGTTAGTTAGGGTTTCAAAATTTAAAGTTTTGAGAGATGGTTTGAGCACTATCACTTCAAGGTTGTGTGTCTAATATTAGTGCCTAAGGTTAGATGGATTCAATTAAGGAGAGGACGCAAGGTTGAAGGAATAAAATGCTAAAGACAAGAGGGAAGGTTTCTAGAGTGTTGCAATGGCAGGGCCCTAGAATTAAAACCCTAGGGGAAAGAGGCTCACTCCGGTGTTGCTTAAGCAAGGCTTTGTGCTCTTTCCTCCTTAGGTCAAAATTGGAAAAATGGCTAGCAATTGAGAAGAGTTAAAAAAAGAGGATAAGGTGAGGGAGAGTGTTGCAATGGAAAGTCTCTATCACTAAAACCCTAGAAGATGGATGGCCCTAGGTGTAGATAACCAAGGCCTGGGACGTCACCTCCTTCTTAACCTTTAAAAATCAAAGCTAGCTTAAGGGAAGAAGTAATAAGAGTGTAACAAAGTCTAGGCTCTTTCTTCCTTCTTCAATGGCTGGAAATTTCTCTCTAAGGGGACATGAAACAAGGGCCTACTTGTGTTCTTGTCACCTAGGGTTTTTTAAATCAGAAAATTTATAAGTAAATGCAAGAACATAAACCTACAACCATTCAATTAAGAAGTTTTGCAAGAAAAATACTTACATATCATGATGAAAAGCATATGCAAACCCTAGTTGTAAACCTTCCTTCAAGAGAAATGCCAAACATGCCAAGAAAATCCTTCCATCAACAAGTGTGCCTCACTTTAAAAGACCAAATACCCAATTAGGGCACAAAAATCAAACCTCGCAAGAGAGCGAGTTGTGTGTTATGTTCAAATGAGGGAAAAGCATCCTCAATATATAGTGTATCATGACCTATAATTAAAATTAGGTCATTAAAAATAGCCGACAAGTCTACAAACCAAAATCATTTTGTTTTTACATTAAATGCTAAGTAAAAGACCTAAATGAGCAAAAAGTGAGACATGAAGCCCCTTTGAGGGAGACGTTAGGCCCTTTTGGGGCTAGTCCAACATCCAAAATTCAGACGTTAGACCTTTTTGGGCTCCTCCAAGGTGCCACACGTGCCAGTCATCCTATCAAACTACCACAAACTCAAGGTGACGTCAATGGCTCTTGAGTGACATCCTAGACATCAAAAGGAAAACGTTCCATATGAAGTGGGTCAACCTCCTTGGGCTGGGCTTAGCCAAAGTGTCATGGGTGGAACATCCTTCTTCTTCTCATGTGCAAAGGCTCGACCAATCAGTGTCCTGTCTTTGCCCCTAATGGGGTCCCAACAACCATTTGATGGGTTCTTCAGCCCCATGGAGGTTCGAACTAATAATCTCCCCATGTGTACCGGTCCAACTGGTACCTGTTCGTGGGGCATGGTCCTACACATCAAAAAATTTTCCCTCCATGGGCTCATTAGTCACAGGGATCATAGCAATTTCAATCACATTTCATCATTAATTTTATCAAATATATGCATAAAACCCTTGATATATCAATCAATAGCTCAAAAACCCTATAGAAACCTACAATACAAGGTTGAAAAGAGAGACAAGATACCCTATTGGGCCAACATTCATAAGCAAGGTAATGTCACCAAGGGGTTTCATTCAAGCCATGTAAAATGAGGTCGTATGGACAAGGGATGTCCTGACATAAGGGTAGAGTGAAAATCAGAGGTGCATGGTTTACCTGTGGGCGCCTTTGTAGAAGGTGAGTTGTACCTGTCATGGATGCATATTTTTTCCAAGCCACTTTTCCTTTATTCTTTCTTTCTTTGTCATTTTCTTCTTTCTTTTCATTTGAAGGACTAACTAGAGGACACTGCCTTGGCTTGGTGACCAGAGCTGACAGTGTTACCCACAAGCACTTTCATAGAGATGATAAGGCTGGCTCGTGATGAGACCCCCTCTCCCTTGGCTATGTAACCAAAGGTCCATGCCCTGGTGTGGTAACCATATAGTGGAAATGTCATTCTATTAGGTATCCATGAACATAATAGGTTGGCTCATGATGAGACCCCCTATCCTCTCATCTAGGTCTTGTTTTTTCTATTTTTCTTTGGGTCCCTCTTGTTTCTTGCTAATAGGATTTTTATTTCTTTCTTGGGGATCCTTGGGTGAGGCATCTCTAGGTTTAATTTTTATGGCTTTTGTCTTTTACCGAATTTTTTTAACTTCTAGGCCTTTAGACCCTTCTTCCCACTAGATAAGGTGCAACCCTACAACAGGTCATCCTAATGCCTGGACTAAGGGAATGGGATAGATGAGAGGGAGACAAGATGAAAAATGATTATATGATGGGAGCAGACGATGGCTCTTCAGAAAACCCACCAAATGGAAAAACAAAACCTATGGGTACAGGCTTGCTAAGACATGTCGTCAATCCCCTCAATCATGGTCAAGTGGGTCAATGTAAGATCCAAGCAGTCGTCAGAAATAAAAGGAATTTGATGGATATATTTAAAGGTTATAATGATAAAAAATGACACATACCATGATACCTAGACCAATTACCTCATGGAGAAAGAGTCTTCTTCGATACAAGTCCAAGCCGAAGGTGATGGATGTTGTTGTTGTTGACAAGACAAGTCTGATGAAAGAGAAGAAAGATGGTCCCTCCAGGGCCATTCTCAGGTCAATCCTACTCTTAGTACTCCATGTCTATGACCTATGGGCCTCAAGACATGATCTCCTAGTTATCCATAAAAATCAGGGATAACAGGTCATACAGTTTCTACAGAAGAGAGAGAGGATGGATGAAAAATGCTTGTGCAATGGGATATTCAAGACCTATGATCTAATGCCATTTTATTTTTTTAATAATATATATTAAACATTTAGTTCATTTCAATTTTCATTTGTCTTAACCATAAACAAGAATGTTGTAGCAACCAAGATCACAAGAAGAAACAACATGTACAAGAACACAAGAAGTGTCTAGGGAAACTTTTCTCAACAAGGGAAGAAAACCCATCCAAATTCTTTTCTATATTCTTTAAGAGAAATACCTTCACCACCAAGAAAGACCTAGCACACAAGAGGGTGCTCAAACCCTAGAATACTAACGCGCAAGAGAGGTGCACACTTTTTCCAAGAAGGTGTACTTGTTGAAATTTCGAAATTCACATGAAAGATATGATTCCACAATGGGGAATATTCCTTTACTTATATTAGACTTGTACTATCAACAGAAGTGTCTATTGTCTCAACATGGTCGACCTCTCTAAGTCACATTATAATTATTATAATTAGTATTACAATTAATACTAAACATATTAATTATCTTTTACATTTATTATTAATCACATTAAGATAGGGTCGACATGTACCCTTTACATAAAAATTAGGTTTACGAGAAGGTTTGACTCTTGAACGATATATAACAAAGGATCTGATACACCCACTAGTTCTCATCCAGTAGGGGCACATCCACAGGGATGTCATATCTTTGGTTCACTTCCTTACATAGAAGAACCATATATTCACATGTTCACCTATGCTCGTCAATAGGCACGTCAACTCTACAGATCTTATTTCCCACTGCCTCACACAGGATAATCATCTAGAGTCTTCTCATCAACTCTGTTGCTCAGAGGAGGGTAATACATCATCTTCATTTTTTTTCACATGATGATGCACCCAACACTTTGGTATTTCACATGTTCACCCTGTGCTCATCCATAGGCATGTCCACTCTACAAATCTTCTTTCCCACTACCTCACACAGAAGAATCATATAGAGTCTTCTCGTTAACTCTATTGCTCAGAGGATTACAATACATCATCTTCATTTATGTTCACATGACGATGCACCCAACACTTTGGGATTTCACACGTTCACCTTGTGCTCAGACACATGCATGAGGAGGTCATCTCTATGTTCCTATCTTTGTCTCAGGAATGAATCACATTCCCTTATTAGGGGCTATCTCTCAGGTTTTTAGGTTGAGAGAAAGACTCACATAGTTGCAATGATCCACATCTCACATGTTTGTAAGATGGATAATGTCTCACATAGATGAAATAATAAACACTTCAAGGATCATATCGTTGCCCAATATCCTTGGAATGGGACCACGTATGGAAACAGGGCCTCATGCCATTCATATGTGAGAATTTTTGGATGGAACATCATGATTTCCTTCCTATCCTAGAATGATGGTGGAAGCAGAAGCCAAATATCTTTGACACAAAATTGTTTCAGTTTCAAAAAAGGCTAAAACATGTCCACCATTGTCTTTGGAAATGAAATAAGGAAGTTTTAGGGAATATCTTTGAGGAAAAAAATAAATTAAACGAACAAATGGAGGAAATTAAAAAAACTAGCAATTCAAGGCTTGGGTTCCCCCTACCTCCCATCCAGAGATTCCAGGATCAAAGAGGAGATATCTAAAGGATAAAGACATGAAGAAATCCTTTGGGAACAAAAATCAAGGATTCAATGGTTAAAAGAATGGGACAAAAACACCTGTTTCTTTCACAACTCTTTAATTCAAAGAAGAAACATAAATATAACTGTATCCATTAAAACCCCTGACAGAAGAAATAAAACTAGGAGAGAGGATGTAGAATTAAAGATTCTCAACTACTTCTACAATATTCCTACTGAACCAAAGATCAAACGAGAGGCTGAAATCTCAAATATAACCAAAACCATACGAGAGTTAGTGCAACTAGAACAATCTCAGGTGTTGATGTGACCAACATCATTTGAAGAGGTGGAGGAAATATTGAAAAGGATGGCCCCAAGAAAGTCTCCAGGACCGGACAACCTCACAATGGATTTATGCCAAGCAGGATGGTCTCTTATGGGAACAGACATCTGGGAGGTGCTCAAGGAATCAAGCACCTCCAAAGGTATCCTTCAAGCCTTCAATGGCACTTTTATTACCCTCATTCTGAAGGTCAAAGGAGCCAACACTGCAAATAAGTTTCTCCCTATCTCTGTATGTAATTTCATTTATAATATTATTTCTAAGCTAATAACAGGTAGGCTCAAACCAATCCTCTCGCTTATTATCTCCCAGGAACAAGGGGTATTTGTTAAAGGAAGGAAAATCATCGATGACATCATTGTATTAGATGAAGTAATACACTCTCTTCAAAATTCAAAAGAGGAGGGCATGGTGATGAAAATTGATATGTCTAAACCTTATGACATGATGAATTGGGATTGGTTAAGAAGGATTATGTTAGCCTTCATATTTGTGGAAGAATGGGTCACCTGGGTGTTGAACATGGTCTCGAAGGATTTCTTATTTATCTTGGTAAATGGCTCCCCTTCTAAAACATTTAATGGCTCCAGAGGCCTTCGCTAGGGACACCCTCTCTCCCCCTTTCTTTTGATAATTATGGCAGAAGGTCTGGGCCATAGCCTCTCCTGGGAAAAAAGAGAAGGAATCATCAAAGGTATTCCCCTCCTCAAGGGAGAAGAGGCTCTGCCCCATCTTAAATTTTTGGATGATAAATTTCCAATGGGATCCCCAATGATTAAAGAGGTTTCTGGATTTAAGTCCCTTTTATCCCTTTTCAATGTTGTTTTGGGAACGACAAACAACCAGGAAAACTCCCATCTTTTCTTCTTCAATACACCCAACAACGTGCAACAAAACATAGTTGATCTCCTAGTATTTCCTATCTCGACCTTCCCATCCAAGTACCTTGGAGCCCCCCTACTCCTTAAATCTCGCCACAACCGCTCATGGGAGATCATTTTGAAAAAAATGGAATCCAAGATAAAAATTTGGACTCATCTTTCTCTATCCTTTCTAGGGAGAGTCCTATTGATCAAGTAGATCCTCTCCTCCCTCCCATTGTATCTCTTTTTTGTCATGGAATTTCTTGTGAAGTACCTTTAGAAAATGAGGACTCTTCAATGGAAATTCATTTGGGGCAGTCCTTCAAAAAATTATAAATGGACCCTAGTTGCTTGGAGCTCTCACTATCGCCCTAATTCCCAAGGAGGAATAGGTTTCAAATACCCTCATCTAACCAAATATACACTTCCAACCAATATCTCGTGGAATTGGAACAAGTCTCATGCATCCCTCTGGGCCAAGCTCTACAAGTAAAATTACACCCCTCACTTTCCTCTCCAAAGACTAATCCACACAGAGGGTATCAATTTGGGATCAATAATGTCAAATAATGCCCAGTAGAATGAGAATTTGGTACATCCCCATTTTTTTTGGTAAGTCCATGAAAAGAAGTCATCTCTCTTTTGGGATGATGTGTGGGAACAACTACCCAGTTTGGGAGGAGATGATCAGTTTTGACCTATAAGGAACGGTCTCAAGAGGGAGGTATGGGTGAATCTACATCATTTTTAGAAAACTGAACCCCCCTTTGACTCCACCTTCATGAAACTCTAGATATCATTATAGGAATGGTTCGTCCAATGGATTAAGGATCTAAATCATTCGATCTCCTAAATGCTCCATGAGAGACATATTGAGATTCACTCAAAGAAGGACATCATTCGCTGGAGTCCCCAACGTAATGGAGATTTCAGAGCCTACACTACTTATAAGATTCTGCAAGTGGAAGGACCTCAACAAAACAAACCCATTTGGAACAAAATTTGGAGTAGTTGTATCTGGCCCAAAGTCTTTACTTTCCTTTGGTTGGTGGCCCACAAAAAAATCCTAAAATGGGATTGTCTTCTCAGGAAAGGGTTCATTGGAACTTCAATCTGCATCCTCTATCAGGAGAACGAGGAAACCTAAGATCATATCTTAATAAATTGTACCTTCACCAGACAACTATGGGACATATGGGCTTCTAAATTTATCCAAACTAACCTCCAAAAAGATAATGTGGTGGTAACTATAGAAAATTGGAGAGAAAATAACTTTAACAGTGACATCCTGAACAGACTCTCGGAGATCTTCCCATGACTTCTTATGCGGAATTCATGGAAATAAGGGAGGAAGCAAATTTTCAAAGACAAAATTCTTACCATAACTCAACTCTGGGAGCTCATTTACAAGAATTTGTCTGAATCAATTGCAGTGGTCCAATGGCTAGTGAAATACCTTTGGGTGTAGTCCCCAGAATTAGAGGTCCTCATAGATTGGAACCTGGACGAAGCTATGAATAAGACCCTTTGGATAAAAAATAAGGTCTACACCAAGATCTAAGACTATCAGAAACCCCCGCAGGAGGGTTTCGTCAAGCTTAATTTTGACTACGCCTCAAAGGGAAACCCAAATTTGGCAGGGGCAGGATGGATCTTCAGAAACCATCATGGTGAACCCATTTTCTTCTATGCTTTCCCCTAGAAACTACAACAAACAACACAATAGAGCTGGATATCCTTAGGATAGGTGTAGAAATAGCCAAAGAGAAAGGATTCTCAGCACTGGAGATAGAAAAATACTCCCTTCTCATTATCATAGGTATTCAACACCTCATGAACAGGGGAAGGAAGAATAATGATACAAAATTGGCACATGAACCATGGTTTTTCCACCCTCGAAACTTTAGTGGCCTCCATTTTAGTGATCATCGTAGACCCAATCAAGAGGAATCCAATTCGACGGATGATTGAATGGCCAACATAGGTGTCAACTTGCTTGAGCAATTGCGGGTTTGGCTCTCAGGGGACCCACTTCCAAGTGGACTGGATGGTCAGATCCAACATGGTTTCGAAGATGACCTAATTAATTCGAAGAGGGTTTAGATACAATTCAATGGGGACACATGTGAATAGGTCCCTCCCCACTATGTGCCAACCTTGGACAGATGGAAGAGAGAAAATCAGACTTCGGTGGCAGAGATAGCGAGCAACTGCCATGCAATGGACATGCCCCCAGAGCATGAAACAATATATGGGAACATACTGGGAAACATGTGTGAGAAGATGATGCCATTAACTCAATAGGGCATATGCAATAAAGACCTTCTCGGTAAGGACGGTCCAAAAAATGGTTATTTTTCTCATGCTGAATAGTAGTCAGGATGTCTGGATGAGCAAGACCTACTCGAAAGGGAAAGTTGGTTATAGTTTTTTACATTGTAAACATATCACAAGAAATCCTAGCGGTTGGGAGATGACATTTAGACATCCTTCCAGCATAACTTCTGTCATTGATAGCAGTGAGAAATATTTCCAAGGACAGGTTCAGATCCAGAATACTCCAACTTATAGAAACTATGATGACGTCAAAGCTATTAAATTCAACAACCACGAGAATAGGCTCATCCTTTTCTCCTTTCGTTGTTGTCTCTAGGTTTCCCCTAAACTGGCTATCCATGTCATTACAAGAGTTAGTTTGAGAAAAATCATGCCCTATCACTAACCAAAAATTCAAAGACAAACCATCCAAGCCTCCATGTCAAGGAAGTGTCATCCTCATGTGGCACCCAATGCCCCACCAAGGTAGAAAAAGAAGAAAGGGAAGTAGAGGAACAGTTCTGGACCCATTGTGATCTGGAGGAGATAGAGGCAACCAACATAATCGAGGACCAAGTCCTATCTATAAGAAAGAGAACCAGGGCGGAGGAGATAATTCAAGACATGGTCAATTGGATTTCCAACCTGGGTAACCCCCACACTTGGGATACTAAGAACTTATAGATGGTGGAATCCTATTGGATGAACAAAGCTCTGGTGGTTGAGGCCATCGTTGAGACTCGAAGATAAAATGTTGAGCTCCTCCAGGAAGTCCATATCTTGCAAGGAAAATTTGAGCTCTTTTTTTTCTCTCAGCATGGTATCAAGTTTAGAGTCAGGAAACTAGATCAATGCTAGGCCTAGTCAGAGAGAGGAAGACAAAGTGTCACCTCCCTAGGTACTTTACATAGTCTGATCCTCATTTACGATGATGAGGAGAAGATTAAGAAGTATAAGGTCATCCTCCTCCAAGTGGAAGCCAACCAGAGCAAGAAAGAGCCCATCAACCACCTGTGTTCATTCAAGATTCTAATGCAGAGGACCCCAGGTTCTCTCTAGGAATCTATGTCTAGGATCGATCTCCTATTACTTTCTTTTTCTTTTCCTTCTTGTTTTGGTTAATATGGATCAAAGGGTCTCTGATAGTGTATGCCCTCACAAGTTCATCGTTTGTCAGCCGGTAGATATTCTCTCATCTATGACATATGATCTAAGGAAAGTGTGTGTAGGGTTTAGGGGCATGATTTCCCTTCAAGGCAAGTCCCCCTAGTTCCACTCTTTTTGTACTATATTTTGTAAAGTAATAGAAGTTCTCCTTTTTAGCTTAAAAAAAAAAAACAACCAACTACAACTTTAATTAGTAGTGTAGGATCTAGGACTCCATGCCACAATGTTGGGCATTTTTCACAACCTTTTAGAAGTTTCCCACCCTAAGTAAGGATCACCACTAACAAATATTCAACACAAACCCCATAATCTGGACATTTTTTACAACCTTTTAGAAGTTTCCCACCCTAAGTTAGGATCACCACTAACAAATATTCAGCACAAACCCCATAATCTAGTGGAGTTAATATTTCCCATCAAACGTTCACCATGGTATTTTGGAGGATTACATCACCATGGTCTTTTGGAAGATTAATGATGAGTCATGGACTTGATTTCAACTTAAAGAATATATCTTTGTTTACTTTTTAATACCAATTATCACATACCTCAACACTTCTAAAGTAATAAAAGGATATATAATTTTTGTGGAAAAGGATACACTCATTTTTAATGTATTTTACTATAATAACTAAGAGTAAATTGTGTTTATTTTCCACCAAATAAACTAATATGAAAATGGTACACAAATTTCCAAAAAAAAATACTATTAAATATAAATTGTTTTCTTTAAATTTAATAAAACATAAATGAGTTATAACTCAACTAATTATATTTATATATATATATATATATATATATATATATATTATAACATAGTATGCCCTTTGAACAAATAATATCTACAATTTCAACTTTTTTAAATTAAAATTAAAATCATAGCATATTTAGATAGCTGTATAACTTTTAATTATAAAAATATATCAAAATAAAAACAATTTGTGTTAATTTTCTATGGGTATAGCCAACATAGGTTTATAATAAGAGGACGCTGCATTGGTCAGCATTGATTCTTCCAATGTGCGTTAAACAATTGAGACAAAACACTTTGGAAATTGAGGAATTTTTTTTTGGCTTTCTTTGCTCTCAAGTGCTTTACAAGAGAGAGGTAGCCAAAGGTAATTGGTATCATCTAATTACAGTTGGGTTGGGAAGAGAGGGGCGCGCCTACCGTATCTTATAGCCGTTGGGTTGGGAGGAGAGGGGCGCGCCTATCCTATCTTATAACCGTTGAAGTAGGTTAAAGTAAGTGGAAGTGGTAAAGGCAAACTGAATAAAAAAACAGGATTAGTTAAGAAAGCTGAGGAAAAACAACTTCTCCTTGGACGATTAGATTTAAAAACTACGGAAAAACAACTTATCTTTCTTTGTTATAGTTGCTTTACAGGAGAGAGGTATCCAAAGGTAATCCGTCTCATCTGATCAGAGTGGGTTTCGAATGATAGGGGCGTGCCTACCATATCTTATAGCCGTTGAAGGAAGTGGAAGTGGGAAAAGCAACAGGTGTCTATATATAGTTTAAATCTTCCACAGTTTCAACCCATTTTCCTCTCAACCTTTATCGGTCATTTATGGTGTTGGAAGGACTTCCCTTATGTGTGCCTGTTTGCTTGTGCGTCCGAGTCCTCTGTGTTTTCTTGGACGTTTGTCCTTTGTGTGTTTTCTTGGGTATCTGAGTCTTGGGTATGGAGGAGAAGGCTGGATCTGGACCATCACCTGCTGCAAACAACAAAGATAGCGTGCAAGGAAGCGGACGAGCTACTCGAGGGTTTTTTCATTCATGAAGATGAGTGCATGTGTTGTGGGGCTTCCTTATAGCTCTGCTCTCTGATTTATTATATATCTGCTATGTTCTTTCCTGCCCTGTGCCCTGTGCTAGTCGTTTATCTTACTTTATGTAAATTCATTTTATGTTCATTTTATGAAATCTGAGATGAAGTTTAAATTTTATTCACGACCTTCATTTTGTTCATTATTCAGCGTTGTCCTTGTGCAGAGGGCTAGGGAATGGTTGAATGATTTGAAGTGATGGGATGAACAAAGTCGGCGGAAGCAGAGCAGGTAATAATCGGGTACTGCTCAAACCCTCGTCCGTCCTTAAACAGATATGCCTTGCCAGGTGTGTATCTCAATCTCAAATCCCAACCCCACCTCCGCATTATTTGATAAACATATTGCCATGCCGTGTTGTTTTGAATGTAATTTAACCCGTTTTGAACTTAATTTAACCTGCCCCTTCTTTTATATATTGAGTAAGGTTTTTTTTTTCTATTCTTCTGTCAGATATGGAGTGATAGAAATATTTTAGGTTGAAGTATTATCGTGTCCCTGTAATTCCTTTTACCTTTGACCTCCCTCGGCCTAGGCCTATCCCTTTTCTGTTTTAATATTAATTTAACCTCCATCTTTTATATTTTGTGTTATTCTCTACTTTATGTTACTGTCTACTTTAAATTATGTTGTATTACATCGTTGATGGAAATCTCTATTTTTCGATGTGCATTTGATGGAAATTTAATAGAGACAATTAGGTACCTTAATGTTATCACTACTGTTATATATGTACCTTAATGTTATCTGAAGAAGTGACAGTGTTAATCTGGAGGTAGAGGAAGATCACGATATCTTCAATAGTCATCCTAAATTTTAAAATTAGTGCCTCCCCATTGTGTTTAAAAATTATTTTAAATTCTTTTTTAATCCACATTTTCAAAACAATTTTAAATCCGTCTTCCGCAACAATTTTCGAAGCATGTGTATTTTTACTGAATAAGTTTCGAACCCGTCCATGGATAGACATTTTATAAATTTGGCTTTTCTCACAGAAATATTTCATTGTTACTTTATTGTAAATTTATAATTGCATAAGTTAATACTGTGGGTTAGTATAATTATTTTACATTTGGGTTTTTTTAGGTTTCTTAAAAGTATTTTCTGTTTATTTTATATAGTAATCCAATAGTTCTTATTGAATCTGCAGACTTAAAAAGCTAAATCTGTATAATGGGAATAGTACAGGTTTATGTCAACCAATTTTAATGAAAAA
>JZKD02S2429874.1:176146-193924 GCA_000966675.3 Picea glauca
ACGTGGAGGGATGGCGATGTGGTGGTGAAGTGAGCTAGACAAGTATAAGGGAGATGGACACTAGAAGATCCAGGCGATGGAGGATAGTTTTAATAAGTAGACAAGGACAAAGAGATGGTGATGGTTTGAGTTTTTGTTTTCCCCTTTTTTTTGTTTTTTTTTTTTGAATTTTCAAAAGTTAAGGCCACACTGAAATTTCCCCCCAGTTTCTAGAAGGTCTTAGGCTTAGGGTTTAGATTCTGAGCTAGGCGACGATTGGTTAAGGGTAATGATTAAGGTTTTATTCAGGTGCTGGAAACTTAGGGCTAATTAGGCTGGCTCCATCAACCACCTTTACCGCGACGTGCCCTTCAGGTCGCACCACGTGCGCCAAGGGTGCCACTCGCCTCTGGAATTTATTTTGGCGACGTGCCCTTCAGGATGCACCACATGCTCCAAGGGTGCCACTCGCCGACTAAGTTTATTCGGTGCGACGTGCCCTTCAGGATTCACTACGTGCTCCAAGGGTGCCACTCGCTGAGTGAACTGATTGGTAGACCTCTATAACCCCTGGAGTCAATACTCCGCCAGGTGAACCGGTAGGAGACTAAGGGCTCTAAGGAATAAGGCCCCCTCCTTATTGCGCGCCCCTTAGAATCATCGTGAGCGACTGTCGAAGTCGGCCCTCACGACATCGTGGGTCCTCTCGAACTAGGTAATCGTTAACCTACAGTTCGAGCCACGGCAGGAGTGCTAGTAGGCGGTGGCAGGGCTGCTGTCCACCCCTCTCCCTCAACCTCTCTGCAATTGTGTGTGGCCCCCTTTACTCCATATGTGAGTCAAGTCGGCAAGCTATCGTCATCCTGCATCACCAATAACCATGTCAGAAATGTCAACATCAGATCATCAAATCAAATGAAACATCATAATAAACATATCAACCCAAAAGCACACTCCCTGACTTAGTCCGAAGTCCAAGGGGGGTTCTACCGATGCCTCTGCATCCTCAAGGTCAAAACACTGCACACTCAATCAACTGAGTCAATAGCACCCGTCTAATCAAATAGTAACACATCATGTCATCTGTCAATCACATCATAATCAAATATAATAGGTCTAATGTCAAAAAGGGTCCAGATCACTTGCGATCAAGTGTCCTAAAAATAAGTGGTCTCAGTGTGCCAGAGCGGGATGTTACAAATAGAACCATTTGTTATCACAAGGGTAGACCCAGGGTTCAACGCTACAACAATGAAGCAACAAAAACCTAACTACCAACCCATTCGAAAACACCTGCGAAACAGATGAAGTCTCACCCGATATAGAGGTAGGTATGGTTGCAGGACTCAAGTGTCTACAACCTAGCTGGGACATAGATATGTGATTACAACACTTAAAATAACACTTACCAGTTAACCTTTATTAGTCATTAACACTTATTCACACCGCAGGTTAAAACCCTAATTATAGAACAACATAGTATTAAACAAGATCTAAGCACATCTCATCATTCATCACATAATATTAAAGCAGATATAGCATCCAGTCACATGATGAGAGCTCAACATTCATAGGTCTATCTATCATACATCAAGAATAGTGCACTAAGAAAATAGAAACATAACAATATAAACAACATAGCAAAAATCACCATAACACAAGATATATGTGGTTCACCCCAGTGTGGGGATACATCCACCAACTCTTCTTCTCTTGTTATTAGTCTTCTCTCAATCTTCTTACAAGGATAGAGCCACAAACAAACTCTGCATGGGACAGGAGATCTACATGCACCCCGTCAAATCCTCTTTCCCTAAATGAGGTCACAGCACAAAGATTTTTACAATCTGTATGCACAAAGCCTTACACAGTCTCTTACAATCACTTGCACTTATCTCTACAAGTCTTACATAGCATGCACAAAGCGTTCACCACTCATTCACACTTAGCAAAGAGTACTACTAGGCATGATACTTCTTACAATCCCTAGCTACTTATTTATGAATTACAAATGAGGCCTAATCATGGGTAAGACCCATGGGACGACATCCCATACCTATTACATAAACCCTGAACCCAATAATCTTGCAAAAGGGAGCAAGATCATGCGATCTCCGCTTTGTCTGGGCGCTTTGTCTTCGACTAGCCTGTCAAAGTCCCAAAAATGGTCAAACATGACCAAGGTTCTCCAAAACTTGGTCGAGGGCCAACATTGATGTTGAAGGTGTATTATACATAGATGAGACTTCTGGGTGTAATATCATCATATATTACATATGATTGAAACTTCTAGAGTATCCATTGATACCAAGAATGAGTGACATTTCAACTTCCTTATGAAAAATATACCATTTTGGTTGCCAAATTAAGAGGGAATATTATTTTCCTATTAATTATCATTATTTTGTGTATTAGAGAATGTAGCAATGTAAATATTATTTTCTTTATACAAGGAATATTATATAGACATACTATACAATCATCCTTTCCATATCCAGATACTTTCATAATTTACAATACCCAATTGAGGATGCATGCAAGAGATGTTGTATTCCTTAGTATTCCATCTCTATCTAGAGGAATTTTTGGTGGAGATCATATGGACCACATGGAACTATAGAATTTTTCCATGTATTGGTGTGAAATTGTCAAACATAGGTACCACTTTTTAATATGTAGTACTTCTTTGCATTTAACAATCATTAGCAATAGTAGCTCTATAAGTGAAACATATTTTGGGAGTCCTTTCAGTAAAAGCATTGTAATAAATTATCCCATCTCACCATTGGTGAGCTCAAGGTTATCAAGTTCTTAATCAGTGGCTACAATCCTTTCTCCAAGATTAAATGATAATATATTACATAATGTGATGGGATTCAAGAGATAAACATTGTTGGGAGGTTCTTTGGTTCCCGATCACAAAGAGGTGGATAAAACTTAGTGTTGTTTCCAAAAGAGGGGCACTTGCAAGTCTAGTTGGTCCTACTAGATAGGAAAGAGGTTAGTGTATGAATCAAACAATTCAATCACATGAAATAAACAAACAACTAAGATAGAAACAACTAAAGAAATAAAAGTAAAATGCATGAGGAAATCAAAACCAAAATCAATCAAACAAATTACCAATAATCATGCCACCAATGGATAACTATATTAGTGGGAAAACACCATGGAGAAAGGAGGACTTATGGATCCGATCTTCCTCCTTGGGAGGGATGTTGAGTCCCCTATGTGAGAGTTCTTCTTACAATGATAAACTAGAAAGAAAATGGTGAAGAAATCCAAGCTTATTCCCTCAAGAGGCAAGGTGTATATTTTATTGAGATGTTGCTAGTATGATCCAAGAAGAAAATAGGTTTCTTGAAGGAGAATAGAGGTAGAATAACAATACAATGATATTCTTAAATTCTTGGTGCACCCATGGCCTCATTTTATAGCATGTCTTTGAGGCAATATCCAACTGGTCTTTAGTGTGAACAAGGGGCCCTTTAGGGCAACCTTTGGTCTTTGACCATCCCCCCATTTAGATTCATCTCATATTTGAGGGTCAAATCAAGTTGGGAGCTGGTCCAGAAGTGGGTGAGGGGTTGAAAAGAACCATAAATGCGTCATTCAGAGCTGTGCATAGTTTTTCTCATACAAAGTCGTGCATATGGGACATTTTGTGCTCTACAGGCTTCTTTGGCCCATGCATTGTGCATGGACTTCCTTTAGTGTTTTAGCGCATGCTAATTTTTTACTAGTTGTATAGTTTTTTTCTCTTGGAAATTCTTTGTTGGAGCTATAGGTGAACTAATAGGTGTTTGGAGATGTTGTATTCCTATAGTCATTTGCATGCAATGTTGCGAACGAAATTCCAGTGATAACATATGCCACATAATATGTGAGGTTAAGAGCATACGTATAGCCAAAATACATGATTGTTTCTTCTACTGAGAGTACCATTGTAAGAAAGAGTGCTGAGAGGAGCTACAAGAGCGACTTGTAGGAGGGAGAGGGGAAATTGTGGAACAAAACCTTTCTCTAGGTAGGAAAATAAAGTTTGTATACATACGAGGCAGACATGCCACATGCTGATGTCATGTAAATCCAAGAAATGTATGACAATAACTGAAGTTATATGCTGATGTAGATAATGGTAGCACCCTCTGGGGAAGTTTGATAACAATAGATGACAATTTTGATGGTGAACATACTCTGAAGAGAGGAAATGGAACTTGTAAGAAGTGTCGAGGACTCATAGGCATTGATGGCCTAGCAAATTGAGAGGTTTTTCACTAGTATAAAGAAACTGCAATAGTCACATAGTAAGACCCACCGTAACATGAGAGTGTGTTGAATTCGAATGTTAAGGGGGTCAATGAAAACAGAGAGAAATGGTGGTTCTCTCTGTGATTTCTGAGACTCCTCATTGTAAAGGTAATGAGAGTCAAGATATTGTCGCCCTTCTAGAAACTATGTTGATGTCGACAAAAATGGATATGTGACTTCAAGAAGAAAAGGGCTTCATGAAATCCACTAGATAAGATTAGCGACTGATGGGGAACATGAACGAAGTCAATATGCAGTGAGAATCAAGATTTCCCTTGTTTGGGGATAGATTGGAAGGATGATTGAAAGAAACCGTAAAACTGTATCTAGTGTTAGGGGGACAACTAGACATGGGGTTAAATTGTGCCAGAGGAGTGACAAAGTGGACAAAATCAGAGATTAGGGGTACATGGATTATGGGATACTTGAGGTTTTTGGATTATGTCAATATGAGTAAAGGATAGGGAATGCCCCAACCAAGGGTGACATGGGTTGGGTTGCTAGATCTTGTTGCCAATCTGTTGTGTCCTTTTCGCCACTTGAATTAGCAAAAGAGGGGCGCTTGCAAGTATAGTTGGGCCTGCTAAAAATGACATAGGTTAGTGTATGAATCAAACAATTCAATCACATGAAATAAAAAAACAACTAAGCTAGAAACAACTAAATAAATAACTAAAGAAACAAAACTAAAATGCATGAGGAAATTGGAACCAAGATCAATCAAAAAAACTACCAATAATCATGCCACCAATGGATAACTATATTATTGGGCAAACACAGTAGAGAAAGGAGGACTTATGGATCCCATGTTCCTCCTTGGGAGGGATGTTGAGTCCCCTATGTGAGAGATCTTCTTACAATGATAAACTAGAAAGAAAATGGTGTAGAAATCCAAGTTTATTCCCTCAAGAGGTGAGTTGAATACATTATTGAGATGTTTCTATTATGATCCAAGAAAAAAAGAGGTTCCTTGAGGGAGAATAGAGGCATCATAACAATACAATGAGATTCTTAAATTCTTAGTGCACCCATGGCCTCCTTTTATAGCATGTATTTGAGGCAATATCCAACTAATATCTAGTGTGAACAAGGGTACCTTTAGGGCACCCTTAGGTCTTTGAATAACCCCCCATTCAGATTCAACTTGGATTTGAGGGTCAAATCAAGTTGGGAGCTGGTCCAAAAGTGGGTGAGGGGATTATAAGAACCATAAATGCATTGTTCACATATGTGCACATATTTTCTCGTACACAGTCACACATATGGTGCATTTTGCGCTCTACGGGCTTCTTTGGCTCGTGCGCTTCCTTTAGTGTTTTAGCACGTGTTAATTTTTGACCAACTGTATATTTTTTGCCTCTTGGAAATTCTTTGTTAGAGCTGTAGGTGAACTAATAGGTGTTTGGAGATGATATATTCCTATAGCCATTTGCATGCAATGTTGCAGACGAAATTTCACTGATAACACTTTGATTGTATAATTATTTTTTTATTGCTATATTAACTAAAATACAACAAGACACATAGTTTGTAATTGTCAGATACTGTTGTACATACATAAAATTTGTAGTTGATCAACATTGAAGCCAATTCTTCAAAAAAAAATAGAATTATAGTTTTATATAATTCTTATATTTTTGAAACTCAAATATTTTATATAATTCTTATCCCAAGTCATGCATTAAAAATTATATTTTAGAGTTTAGTCTGCAATCCATTGAAGCGATTCTCAAGTTCTTTGAGTAGGTTTGGCATTGATTTATTTCTTGTACCCAAATGGAACTAGCATCAATTGCAATGTGTCTCTTCCCATCACAATTAAATATTTTTATGACCCCTTGTGGGATGCNTCTATGTAGGATTGGCCAAGACCCACAACCTTGAAACGCCTTCTGGGTTTCCTAGGCATGAAAGGATATTACAAGAAATGTATGCACCACTATCGAAAAATTGCCCAGCCATTAATGAACCTTCTTAAGAAGAATGCATTTCATTGGACGTAGGAAGAAGAACAAGCTTTTACAAATTGAAAGTAGGCCATGTGCACTACAACCGTCTTAGTCACCCCTAATTTAAACAAAAATTTTGTTGTGGAATATGATGCTTTAGGCACTGACATTGGCACAATTATAACACAACATGGTAGGCTTCTTTCTTTCACTAGCCACGCTTTGAGTGGCTATAATTTGGAAAAATCTACACATGAAAAGTAAATGATGGCAATTCTCCATGTTGTGCAAACTTGGTGACCATATCTATTGGGCTGCCATTTTCATATCAAAATAGACCACCATAGTCTAAAGTATTTCCTCGAACAAAAGTTATCCTCCCCAGAATAGAAAAATTGGTTGACCAAAATGTTGGTCTATAATTATGAGATCATATATAAAAAATGCAAAGACAATGTAGTTGCAGACGCATTGTCCAGACAATATGAGAATGAAGGCTCCCTCTTTTCCTTATCATTACCAATTCATAATTGGATTGAGGTAGTTAGACAAGAATGGCTCACTCACCCAACTATATCCAACCTAATTCAGAGCCTTCAAGGGGACCCTAACCCACCCACTAGATACACTTGAAAAGACAATATCCTCTAATACAAGGAGCGCTTAGTTCTATCTCTAAAATCAACACTCAAGCCAAGGATATTAAATGAGTTTCTTTCATCTCCCATTGTGGGTCGTTTAGGATTCCAAAAGACCTATGCTTGTGCTCACCATTATTTTTTTGGGGAAGGAATGAAGAAGGACATCCTTACCTTTGTCATAGAATGTGATACTTTCCAATTCCATAAAGGTGAAACTATCAAAACCCTAGGAGATCTCCATCCATTACCCATTCCATCTTCTATTTGGAATGACATCTACATGGACTTTATCGTGGATGTTGGACAGGAATTGCAGAAATAGTATTCATGAAAATACTAAGTATGGAAGAGGTCCGCAACAGAAGATGAAGAAGAAGGAATGTAGGGTGGGCTCCGGAGTGTGTAACTGAGGCACATTTGGGAGTACAGTGTTTAGAAACAACATACAAAGAAGAGGAATAGAGTAGAGAATAAATAAAGAGAAGAAAGTGGGTGAAAAGGAAGAATGAAAGCCCGACGTGATAAATATTGAAGGACATGCAAAAGAAGGAAGAACAACATTCATAGTGNTCTATGTAGGATTGGCCAAGACCCACAACCTTGAAACGCCTTCTGGGTTTCCTAGGCATGAAAGGATATTACAAGAAATGTATGCACCACTATCGAAAAATTGCCCAGCCATTAACGAACCTTTTTAAGAAGAATGCATTTCATTGGACGTAGGAAGAAGAACAAGCTTTTACAAATTGAAAGTAGGCCATGTGCACTACAACCGTCTTAGTCACCCCTAATTTAAACAAAACTTTTGTTGTGGAATATGATGCTTTAGGCACTGACATTGGCACAATTATAACACAACATGGTAGGCTTCTTTCCTTCACTAGCCACGCTTTGAGTGGCTATAATTTGGAAAAATCTACACATGAAAAGTAAATGATGGCAATTCTCCATGTTGTGCAAACTTGGTGACCATATCTATTGGGCTGCCATTTTCATATCAAAATAGACCACCATAGTCTAAAGTATTTCCTTGAACAAAAGTTATCCTCCCCAGAATAGAAAAATTGGCTGACCAAAATGTTGGTCTATAATTATGAGATCATATATAAAAAATGCAAAGACAATGTAGTTGCAGATGCATTGTCCAGACAATATGAGAATGAAGGCTCCCTCTTTTCCTTATCATTACCAATTCATAATTGGATTGAGGTAGTTAGACAAGAATGTCTCACTCACCCAACTATATCCAACCTAATTCAGAGCCTTCAAGGGGACCCTAACCCACCCACTAGATACACTTGAAAAGACAATATCCTTTAATACAAGGAGCGCTTAGTTCTATCTCTAAATTCAACACTCAAGCCAAGGATATTAAATGAGTTTCTTTCATCTCCCATTGTGGGTCGTTTAGGATTCCAAAAGACCTATGCTTGTGCTCACCATTATTTTTTGGGGGAAGGAATGAAGAAGGACATCCTTACCTTTGTCATAGAATGTGATACTTTCCAATTCCATAAAGGTGAAACTATCAAAACCCTAGGAGATCTCCATCCATTACCCATTCCATATTCTATTGGGAATGACATCTACATGGACTTTATCGTGGATGTTGGATAGGAATTGCAGAAATAGTATTCATGAAAATACTAAGTATGGAAGAGGTCCTCAACAGAAGATGAAGAAGAAGGAATGTAGGGTGGGCTCCGGAGTGTGTAACTGAGGCACATTTAGGAGTACAGTGTTTAGAAAGAACATACAAAGAAGAGGAATAAAGTGAAGGAATAGAGTAGAGAATAAATAAAGAGAAGAAAGTGGGTGAAAAGGAAGAATGAAAGCCCGACGTGATAAATATTGAAGGACATGCAAAAGAAGGAAGAACAACATTCATAGTGAAAATTAGCATGTAGACGAAAAAGCAGGTAAAGAAGCCCAAACAACAAGTCAAGTTGAGTTATCATGAATTGTAATAGGGTTTTGGGATAAATAAAGTAGGGTTTTAAGCCCTAGAATTTATGCATCAATATGTAATGGGTTGGGAGAATAGAGGTTCTTCTTGAGCTGTACTATGGATTCTATTCCAAGTTGTCAAGAGTTCCTATCAGTAAGGAGGGTGATAGAATAGGTTGAGAAGGAAAGATTTTATGTCACAAGGTTAAAGAGATGTTGTTGAGAGGGAGAGGCTTGCACTACAGAGCGGCTAGGCTAGAAGAAGGAAAATATAGTAGGATGTATCTTTTTAAGAAAAGTGCACAAGCTTGATACAATTATAGAAAGAATAATAAAGAATCCATTCATTTTGGACGTAGCCCAAATTTGGGTGAGCCACATTAACTATTGTGTTGACTATCTTTTATGTGATGATTATTTTCTTTATGTGTGATAGATTAGGTTTGTTCCTTACATTATAGTTTCACACTAAAGATGGATATGATTGTACTTGTTTTATATTGCAATATGAAGTACAATGGTAATACATAATTGAATTCAATAAGTAACCTAACAAGAACAAATACAAAATAACACACAAAACACAGATAAATAAGCATAACAAGGATGATCACCTCCCATTTTGTCACCACTGTAGAAACTAGTTTCCTGCAGCCCCAATAGATGCCTCGGGTGAGAATTAACCTTTGTGAAGGTGATGCCAAAAGGGATGGTGTCTGAAGGGTTTTTTTTGGTTAAGATAACTCAAACCTAGTGTCCTACCACCGCACACACAGCAACAAATGGTTCCATTATTAAGACCCAAAATATGTGATTGATGGAATGTTTTTTAGGCTGACTAAGAAAGAGATTCCATAATGATTAAAAGGGAAGGAAGGATATATTGCTCGAAAAGAGAATAGAAACCCTCAGATGAGTGAAGAGAAATGAATGCAAAGGTATTTGTACACAAAGCTGCATGAAATTTTCTTTGGCGAATTTCCAATTATATTGACTAAGTGGTTAGAACGATTAGTGGAGAAAACTGGAAGGTACCCAACACTGAGGAATTGGACTCATGAGTTGGTAAGACAACTAAATTCTATAACTAATAAAAATTCTCACGTAGAAGATTTTTGGTTGGATAGTATATTAGGAGGATATACTACATAATTCATAGTAGATTGTACCTAGTCATACAGTGTTGTGGAAAGGGATTTCTTCATAGGTCCACGTTGAAGGTTCATGAAATTGTTGGGAACGTGGATAAAGATGTTTCTGTGTGACAAGTGCATGATGACAATGGAGTTTTATTGTTAAGGGGCTTCACGCACATAGGGGAACCGGGGGATAACAAGAGGATAGTCTAAAGACATGAGAGAATGAAGGAAGAAATGAAGAAGGAAGGGAGGGACTGAGGATGTAGAGAACTGAAGAAGAAGATCTATTATAAGAAGAAGATGAGTTTGGAGTACTACGCGGTGGAAGGAGGTATAAGAGGTGAAATACTAGGGCTGAGAAAGGGGAGCTCTTCAGTGAGAGACAGTGGAGATTATGTTGAGCAATAGTTAAAATTGTGGAGATACCACACATAAGAGGAGAGAAAAAGGATTTCGAGTCCATTCCTATAATAAAAGAGTAGTTAAGTCCTACTCAAACTAGATCATGTGTCAAATCCACGACCTCATGTGTGTCACCAAAATTAGAGATAAAAATTGAAGACTTATCAAAAGCACTCATAGGTAGAAATGGAGGACAAAGTAGTAACAATCAAGGAATTGGAATCAGTGCACAGATTGAGAGTCAACCAACATTGCCAAGAGGAGGGACTACACAAAGAAAAATGGCAGGGGTAGAAAACACCCTCAGACTACTTGAGTTCCAAGAATTTGGGTAAGAGGACCCAGAACAACATCTAATTGTCTGCGAGACAATTTGGGTTGCAAAGAACGTCCAGGATGAGGCCATGAATATTGTGTAGTTGGAAACAACATTTATAGCTCATCTATTAGTATGGTACATGAAGTTGCAGAGTACCATGCCTACAGGACAAGCCAATACTTTGGCAGAAATAAGACAAGCATTGGTAAAAGAGTTCAAAAAGCCAAAGTCTGGGTCATAGTATATTACAGAGATGAAGGGAATTAAACAGGTGAAAATGAATCAATCTGGGATTATGATGAATGTTTTAAGGATCTGATGGGTAGAATGGCTTTCTATATCTGATCAAAAAAATAAAGAATGGTTTATTACAGGACTTACACCACACATTCCTAGGCCATTGATTCAACAAAAGGTTACATCACATCCTGAATCTTTGGAGATAGTAATGAAATTGGAGGCATCCCATGTAGGAGACAATGGAGGAATGGTGCAGGTCCAGACACACTTGGGTAATTTGATGATTTGACTGGTAGAACTTAAAAAATGGAAGGAGAAATGAGAACAATTCTAGTGTTCCAAGTGTAGGTTTGAAGGCCTCCACAAGGAAGAATTCCCAACATTCGTGTAATATTTGGTGACTAGAACACTGAATCCATTACCATGAGGGGGTTATTACGAGATATGTAATAAATGGGGTCATCATCAATGAAGATATGATGGGGAAGCTGCCACAACTCATATATGGATGCCATGACATAACAAACATGGAGAAGTTCCCCGAACTATCGCCCCATCGTTATATGGAGATGAAGGTAGACCCAACAACAAACTAGAGTATCCTAAGCCCTAGGTATGGGCTAGAGGATTGGAGTGAGAAAGACTACTCAACTTGCTCGACATCCCACACATCAGACAAAGCAACGAAGTCAATGCATGCATTAAGTTTCTCCTATATTGCATGCATGGACGATATATGTGGCTGGATAAGCCAATTTTGATAAATATGGGTGTGATCACAAGGATCACATGATTACCAACATAGGGAGATGATCCCACATCCCTGATGTTTGTTGAAAAAAATACAAACAGGGCCTTGTTAGAGGCCATAAAAAAAAAATTTCACACAATTAGAGGGGTGCACGACCTGGATGTGCCAAGCATATGTGACTCAACTATCAGATTTGTGACACATGTGTTATCATGAAAACTACTACGGAAATGAAAGAAGAACCAAGTGTCAGTAGGGTTGATTGCAATGAAAAAATAGTATATGTAAGGGACTTCAATGAGTTGGGCACCTTTCCCGTTAAATCAATTTCTTATTGACTACGTCAAAACACAATATAGAGGAATGGAGTCCTACTATCCATGGCTTATAATTTTTCTTTTGTTCATATCATGGGAAGAGCCATAAGATGCACGGTTNTATTGACTAAGTGGTTAGAACGATTAGTGGAGAAAACTGGAAGGTACCCAACACTGAGGAATTGGACTCATGAGTTGGTAAGACAACTAAATTCTATAACTAATAAAAATTCTCATGTAGAAGATTTTTGGTTGGATAGTATATTAGGAGGATATACTACATAATTCATAGTAGATGTACCTAGTCATACAGTGTTGTGGAAAGGGATTTCTTCATAGGTCCACGTTGAAGGTTCATGAAATTTTTGGGAACGTGGATAAAGATGTTTCTGTGTGACAAGTGCATGATGACAATGGAGTTTTATTGTTAAGGGGCTTCACGCACATAGGGGAACCGGGGGATAACAAGAGGATAGTCCAAAGACATGAGAGAATGAAGGAAGAAATGAAGAAGGAAGGGAGGGACTGAGGATGTAGAGAACTGAAGAAGAATATCTATTATAAGAAGAAGATGAGTTTGGAGTACTACGCGGTGGAAGGAGGTATAAGAGGTGAAATACTAGGGCTGAGAAAGGGGAGCTCTTCAGTGAGATACAGTGGAGATTATGTTGAGCAATAGTTAAAATTGTGGAGATACCACACATAAGAGGAGAGAAAAAGTATTTCGAGTCCATTCCTATAATAAAAGAGTAGTTAAGTCCTACTCAAACTAGATCATGTGTCAAATCCACGACCTCATGTGTGTCACCAAAATTAGAGATAAGAATTGAAGACTTATCAAAAGCACTCATAGGTAGAAATGGAGGACAAAGTAGTAACAATCAAGGAATTGGAATCAGTGCACAGATTGAGAGTCAACCAACATTTCCAAGAGGAGGGACTACACAAAGAAAAATGGCAGGGGTAGAAAACACCCTCAGACTACTTGAGTTCCAAGAATTTGGGTAAGAGGACCCAGAACAACATCTAATTGTTTGCGTGACAATTTGGGTTGCAAAGAACGTCCAGGATGAGGCCATGAATATTGTGTAGTTGGAAACAACATTTATAGCTCATCTATTAGTATGGTACATGAAGTTGCAGAGTACCATGCCTACAGGACAAGCCAATACTTTGGCAGAAATAAGACAAGCATTGGTAAAAGAGTTCAAAAAGCCAAAGTCTGGGTCATAGTATATTACAGAGATGAAGGGAATTAAACAGGTGAAAATGAATCAATCTGGGATTATGATGAATGTTTTAAGGATCTGATGGGTAGAATGGCTTTCTATATCTGATCAAAAAAATAAAGAATGGTTTATTACAGGACTTACACCACACATTCCTAGGCCATTGATTCAACAAAAGGTTACATCACATCCTGAATCTTTGGAGATAGTAATGAAATTGGAGGCATCCCATGTAGGAGACAATGGAGGAATGGTGCAGGTCCAGACACACTTGGGTAATTTGATGATTTGACTGGTAGAACTTAAAAAATGGAAGGAGAAATGAGAACAATTCTAGTGTTCCAAGTGTAGGTTTGAAGGCCTCCACAAGGAAGAATTCCCAACATTCGTGTAATATTTGGTGACTAGAACACTGAATCCATTACCATGAGGGGGTTATTACGAGATATGTAATAAATGGGGTCATCATCAATGAAGATATGATGGGGAAGCTGCCACAACTCATATATGGATGCCATGACATAACAAACATGGAGAAGTTCCCCGAACTATCGCCCCATCGTTATATGGAGATGAAGGTAGACCCAACAACAAACTAGAGTATCCTAAGCCCTAGGTATGGGCTAGAGGATTGGAGTGAGAAAGACTACTCAACTTGCTCGACATCCCACACATCAGACAAAGCAACGAAGTCAATGCATGCATTAAGTTTCTCCTATATTGCATGCATGGACGATATATGTGGCTGGATAAGCCAATTTTGATAAATATGGGTGTGATCACAAGGATCACATGATTACCAACATAGGGAGATGATCCCACATCCCTGATGTTTGTTGAAAAAAATACAAACAGGGCCTTGTTAGAGGCCATAAAAAAAAAATTTCACACAATTAGAGGGGTGCACGACCTGGATGTGCCAAGCATATGTGACTCAACTATCAGATTTGTGACACATGTGTTATCATGAAAACTACTACGGAAATGAAAGAAGAACCAAGTGTCAGTAGGGTTGATTGCAATGAAAAAATAGTATATGTAAGGGACTTCAATGAGTTGGGCACCTTTCCCGTTAAATCAATTTCTTATTGACTACGTCAAAACACAATATAGAGGAATGGAGTCCTACTATCCATGGCTTATAATTTTTCTTTTGTTCATATCATGGGAAGAGCCATAAGATGCACGGTTNTTCACACTCCTTTAGAATTGCATAATATTCAACATTTGACACTTTATATTTAGGTGTTTCTTCCATATGTGCTACAAATATTTGACACCCTTTCCTAGAAATTTTCTTCAATTGCAAGGATTAAACTTCTCTAATGGTTACTACCTTAGAAATTCCCTAAATTGTCCTCAATTTCCCTTCCCCATCCAAGAAGGAAAATTATTTATTATAAAATTCTAGGACAACATGATGTTGTTCCAACCAATCCATACCAATTAGGCAGTCATATGAGCCCAAAGTTATGATGTTCAAATATGCCCTGGTGTTCATCCCATTCATGTCCATTGGAAATTCCTTAGCCATCTCATTAATTTTCCTTTTAGTTCCTGTATCTAATTACACCAACCAAGGTTTTCCAATCTTACTTCTTTGCAATTGAAATGTTTCCACCCTATTAAGATATAGATAATTACGACTAGCTCCTGAATCAATTAAAATATAAATGGGTTGGTTTTTAATCTTCCATTTCACTTAAGTCATATGTGATTGAAACTCAGTTTGCTTGTTATCCAGGGATGCATAAATCCTAGGTACATTTTTTCCCATGTCTTCAATTGTATCATCTTGTTGTACATTGTGAATGGACCTCACTCTTTCACCTTTTTGATGAAAATATGTGTACATATGATCTCCCCCATAAACCCAACATTGAATAAGTGGATACCTTTGTCTTTGCCCCATTGTTTCAGTCATTTTGGGCTCTTTATAGGTTGGTTGTCCCTGAGTATCTATTTTGAATAATGGTGGCTTGGCCCCATTCTTCCTATGATCCATCTTGCTCATCTTCCTGTCTTCCAAGGCCTTTTGCAAAGTTAGTCTTCCTCTATGCTGATCATAAAGGAAGTTATCCCTCCTTATAGTTTCTTGTAGTGTCTTGGGATAATAATATTGTATCTTATCACTTATAAATGATGGCATCTCGCTCAAGTAATTTTGAACCTTAACCTGTTCATCCTTGATGAAAGAAACATATTTCAGTAGCTCTAAAAAACTCATTTCATAATCATTTATGGTCATACTCCCAAGCTTGAGTTCAAATAAATCCTTAATTTTCTTATCATAGTATCATTTTGTTATGTATTTGTTTTCAAAATACCTTTTAAATTATTTGCAAGTAACCTTCTTCTCACCAATGTGTTGCACTTGCACAAACTAGTCCCACCACATTGATGCTTTTTCTTTGAGAAGGTAAATGGAAATTCTCCCTTCTACCTGCGAAGAGTAATTATGCAACTGAAAATACTTTCTCATTCCCAATAGTTAGGTCTTCACCTATTCATCCTTATTGTTCTCACAATCTAATGTAGTATGATTTATTTTATTCATTTCTCCGTGTAGCTCATCCACCCTAGACCTCCTCTTATGCTTCCTGATAGGGGATGGTCTTGAGCTACTATGTACTTTCCTAGTTTAATGTCTTAGAGAGACATTGTGATTTCTACCAACACTTCTTGTCCTTCTTCTCTCATCATGAGACCTATGAATCCCTGATTTGCTTGACTCAGACTCCTTATCCATATTCTTCTCTATTGTTTCCAAGATCTACATTAACTTGATGTTTAAGCCTTATAATGTCTTCTTGTCTTTCATAAGCCTCTCATTGTCAACTTTATAACTTTAGAAATCCTTTTGAAAAATTTTTATGGTCTCCACCAAGTTCATTCTTTCTTCCTTGCCTTCTCCATGTCCATTTGAATTTGTACCTTCATTACCCATACTGACATACATCCATATGATCACATATTCATGGTTGTAAGCACTCTGTGCATATTCCATGCCTTCCATGCTTTTGAAATATGTGTTGATATTGTTATGATCTAATTGTTGTTAATTATACAAAATGTGCAAGTAACAAGATTTGTTAGAGTAAATAACTATGAAATCTATAAAGACTAGGCACACTTCTACTCTATGAGAGTATCAAAATCCTTTCTTCTGATTCATTGTGAATTTAACAGTGCAATTTAATTTTTTGGGTCAAAATTGGACTTCTCTCTCTCATACCTTTCCAATGTCTGCTTCCTTTCTCAATTATGAGTTATGAGAAAAACATATGGTCATTGAAAAAAAAATCACATTAATTCCTTCTATGCACCCCTCAACCATGTGCAATTTTGAACTGTGTTTATGCATCTTTGTACTTACTATTTTGTAATTTTGGAAGGATCCCAACTAGGTTCCTTCATCACCATATTTTGGATAATTTTTCCAAGTTTTACCTTTATCTAGGTTCTCGGATGCTAGATACAACATGTTGAAGTTTCATGTCAATTAATATTTTTGGCCCTAAATGCTACAGACACCCTCTATGCCCTCCTATACATTTTTAATGTTCCTAGAATTTTAATTTGGCTCCATGGATGTCATATATCGCTCAATATGTTTCCATATAATACTCTTGTGCCTAATTCTAGAGTAGGAAGTTAAGTCCCTCGGGTCTTAAAATTTACCCTCCATTGTTTGGGTTGTAACTCTCTCATATGAACATTGTTTGACGAATGGTTCACATCGTTAGAAATATCTCTCCGAGATAAAATAATTGATATGTAGAAACTTTTTTTCCCATAAGGACATATAGTTTTGAATTCGACTTCTCAGAAACATCATTAAGGCCACCGAAAATGGCTTGCAAATTGAACACCCAAAAATCACTGTAATTTTCCAATAATTTTTCATTGTTTTATGATAATTTCTACGAAATTTAGCTGACTTGAGATGACTCAAATGTTGAAATGGAATCTCGATTCCACCTAGAACTTTGGATTGGATCTCTGACAGCCTTCAAACACCATGGCCTTTCCATGTCAACCATTACATCCTTCCTCTATAGGCACACATATTAATCTTTTTTATCTTTTTACAGGCCCCAGAGCCCATGGCACCCATTNACTCAAATGTTGAAATGGAATCTCGATTCCACCTAGAACTTTGGATTGGATCTCTGACAGCCTTCAAACACCATGGCCTTTCCATGTCAACCATTACAGCCTTCCTCTATAGGCACACATATTAATCTTTTTTATCTTTTTACAGGCCCCAGAGCCCATGGCACCCATTCATTAGGTCGCAGAAATGGGAGGGACCCATACAAAACCATATTACATGTGCACACAAAGTTTCATTCCCTTTTTATCAGATGACGGGGGATAGTGGGGAATTGGCAGTGATCGACAGTCCACGTCGCATTGCAACCCCCCAAGCCTGTCCAATCGTTAACATATCAGGGAGGGGCCACAAAACCTAACCAAGGTTTTGGTTGGGGGTGATGTGTCACACATTCATGCATTTCATCCCCCCATACCATGGGTTGGTCTAACCCCAAC
>JZKD02S2429874.1:195151-205261 GCA_000966675.3 Picea glauca
AAAATTAATCTTTATAATAGTGTTTCTAAATAAGATAAAGTAAGAAAAGAAATGTTTTTATTTTTAATGTTTAAATATTTTAAACTAATAAATATTGATTGAAACAATGACACAAAAATAGTCAAAGCTAATTAACGCAATCATCGTTTCATTCATATATAGAAAACTTTGAATAAAAGAAAGCACTGCATATACTAACCTCTAACTGATCAATCATAACAATCTAAAGTTCATATTCCTACATTGTATGAGCTCTAGTTTGTCATGTATTAAGAGGAAACCTACGACAGAGACAAATATAAATCTTCCTGAAGCAATTCAAGGAAGTATTTTGATGCTTGGAGTGAAGTTATAACAACAGAATCATAACTGATAAATAATCATGTGATCTTATGATAATCAATAACTGAGAAGGAAAGAAAACTCGATTCAAAATATTGATATTATCCATCATTTAACATCTGGAATAAACTCAATAATAATTAAATGATCGATTAATCACACATACAAAATGAACCAACAGATTATGCACAACATCTAAATATTTAACAATATGAAACACCATATGATGATAAGGCTAAAGATAAATCAACCATAATAATATCTCATAATATAGAGGTAATAGGAGAACACAATGGAATAAGCATCACACAGGTCTAAAGCCAACAATGAATTTCTTTCCCATATCAATTCTCGAAATCACATGTCGATACTGTAGTCCATAAAACGTTTTTCTGAACACTAAATAACCACCACTATCTAAAATAAGTTTTTCTTACAAAAATAGAATAACAAAGGAACACTCTTGTAGGATTTCCTATATCAAAATTAATTACATAAATGACATAGTTTTATCAAACAAAAGAGACATTACTAAGCTATGCAGTGCATAATCCATGATTTATTCTCCTTGTGAATAGCATCATAACTGTTGTTTTCTTGAAAATAATAAAACGAAATTGAATTTTAGATAGCAATACAAACTGATATTTACAAATAGACTGGCTATAGAATCATGAGATTTTGTAGCTAGTCTTAAATTAACAACAAAATCAAAAATAAAATATATCTATTTGATTTTTTCCAACATAATTAAATCAAAGAGAATCAAAACAATTTTTACCATTTCATAGATTAGACAACGAAGGATCTGATAAATCTGAGTTAATGATAGCATTGAAATTTTTTGCGTTCTTGATAATCACATTACCATCATGTTTAAACCTTTTACTTTCCTGATCAACGTTGGATCAAATGCATGCCTTTAATTCTTGATTTTCCTTTTCAAGCAACGACTTTCGAGCTACCATATGTTTTAACTGTGCTTGGAGATATGGTATATCTCTGTAGTAATGTTCAACCCAGTCAAGAAAATTCTCACAGTGTACATGTGATATAGTTGGCGAAGGTTGAGTGTATTTTGCAATGGGTGCTTTGTTCTGTTCTATAGCTTGCTTCAAATCGTGGCTTATACCAGCGAATCCTTCTTGATTTTTTAGGAACAAAGGTAGCTCAGAAACGAAATCATATTGTATAACTTGAATACTGGTTTTATTCCTGAGGCACTGGTTATCTACATCTTCTCAAGTAATAAATTCATTGATCTCATCATCGGACAAGTGATCATCAACCTCGATCATTGGGATCAAGCTCAAATGATCTTGCTGTTGATTTATCAGACTCCTGGATATTAACCTTCCTGGCCTCTTGTTTACAAAACATAAGTTTGAATTACCATATTCCTTATGCTTGGATTTTTCTTAAGAATCGATTTGTTAAAGAAACCCTGAGTTGGATCAACAATAGGAGTAGGAGAAACCCTCTCCTTTAACACATCTATAACCTCCTCTAATGATTTTCTGGGAACAAAATTATATCGTGGCTTTTTGCCCACAGGGTTCTGAATAGAAACAAAGTTTCATTCTAAGGTCACATGGTCTTCATGTGGATCAAACCCTTGATTTTTGGTCATAGGGTTACAGGGACTAGGGTCTGTATTGAAAAGGAGAGTTGATTCTATTATGTTCTCGGGTAGGGTGAAGTTGTTTCTACACAGGAAATATTCCCAAGTATCTCCAATCTCAGCTAGATGTGACAACATCAAAATTCGAATAAGACCGTAGTGGAAAAGGATAGACAGTGGGTTTAAACTCTATCTCTGGCAATGCTTAAACATTTTATGAAGGATCATAAACAGATAGAAAGGCATATTTAGCTTGAACCCTAGAAAAATCATCAACATGCAGATGTGATACAATAACACTAAGCCATATCTACCCTTGCAAGTTATGAATTTCTTAAGAATTAGAAGCAGGTTGTGCCATCGAGGTTTTATGAGAGTAATCAATGTACCTTTAGGGAAGCATTTCGATTTATTAGAGACCATGAGAAGACTCTAGGGTACGCCCTCAAGTTTGGAATTTTTGAACCATATTTCTCCCTCCTGTGACATTCCTTTAGCTCATGCTATGGAATCCTCGGTTAATTTAAGTTGCAGATCCCCAATTTTATCTTTAGAGCCATCAAACGATTGAGAAAATGCCTATTTAACTTCTAGGTTATAACCCTCAAAATTTCGGATGAAAATTTCCTATCCATGTGCATGTATATCGCTTATGAAATAGGCATGAGTGAGGAGGGATTGTGATCCATTAGGTTCAATCCTAACCACGAGAGCCATGGGTGTTATCACACAGGCACAGTAAAGGCAAGGAGAGGGAGGCTTCGCTTTACTAAATACACAAATAGTAAAAGGAGGTATGTAAAATCGGAAGAGGCCCAATACCTACAGACTTGGGAGGCTATCATGCTTGGTAATGTGAGATTTATGTGATAAAGAACCAGAGGACGTGCAGTCTTGTAAACCACTCTGCGCAATGAACACTAAAACCAAACCATTATCACTTACCTACTAGAACAATGAATGTGAGTTTGAATCATGCGGGACAATAGGATGATGTGGAATTGTAAGTACATTAGTCTTGTACCAGGGTGATAGGATTATGATATGACTGGTAAGAGCAAGAAGCATATTTCAAATTTTAACCCAAGGTTGTGCGCAGTTAGGCATATAAAAAGTAAAAAATCATATAATCAACCACATATGAGACTCAATTATATCTCCCAAAGTCAATAAATGTGTGGCAATGGATCAATCAATAAGATTACAAAATTCAAGATTTATAAACATATAGATGCCCTTTAGGTGTAATCCCTTTAGCAAAAGAAACAAAGAAACCACAAACTGTAAAATGATTACCCAAGCCAAAAAATTGTTTTAATTTCATGCTTGTAGACAAGAAACGAAACAAAAAAAAATGAAACACTCTTATAATGAGATAGGCCAATGAATATCCTCAAAACCAAAAGATAGAAACATTTTAAATTATAAGGAGGAGGAAGATACAAAAAATGTTTATCCCTTGGTGATGACTTTTAATTATGATAAAATTTGATAGAATTGTTGGCTGCCAACAATGGCAACACGCCGGGCGAAGAAGTTATCTCTGCATCACCAAAACTTCATATCAGGGGCACAAATGACTTAGCAATAAATTTTAGAGACAATTAAAAGCAAATCAAACCTTTCGATAATAACTCAGAAAGAATAACACAATCATAGTATTGGATGTATTTTTGTCCAAACATCGTAATGTGGTATATCATTTTGATCACAGGTATAGCGATGTTTATACATATGATTTCGATACCATTGACATGGCCATTGCTACCAGCAGGCATCCATAGCCTCGACAGGGATGTCATTTAACCCACTATAGTACCTCTATCCCACCCAAGGGTTGTCCATTTATGATAAAGAATCTTGACACCTCATCAATTTTAAAAAAAACATACCTAAGGATCCTCAGAACCCGACATTGCTTCGCTTCTAGCAGGCCTGTTCAGTACCCCAACAAAGTTTCCTTGGTATCATGTGTGCATTTAACTACTGCCAACAGACCTGTTTAGTGTCTTGATGGGTTTGCACACAATTCCCACACATTAAAGTGCTTCTAAATATCCATAATTTTTTTGTAACATTTCCAGATACTTCATGATATTACGAGAGAAGGGTGATACAGAAGATCTCACTGTCTGGTAATGAAAGGATTGATCATTTAAGAATTATTTTTATGTTCTGATGACTACCATCATGATTTGGACAATTAGATTTCTATTAAGAAATCGTCTCTGGGATGGAGAATCACATTTTGTTGTTCTCATTAAAATAGGGACGATGTTAGAATTTTTTTAAAGATAATCGTATCTTCCTGTGATTTTAATAAGAAACCAGAAACAATAGCTGGACAAAAACTTACTTCCTCTCATCTAAGTTTAGTACTTACTATTCAGGCGCTTGAACTGTTATCAATTATTTCTAATGAATAAAAATTTTGATTCCCTTCAACAAATGAATGGCAATTCAGACATAATCATCTAGAAAACAAATCAAAATCAAGCAAAATGAAAAGAACCAAAATATAAAATATAAAAGAAAATTAAAAATATTTACAAAAGGGTGGATCTGAAATCATCAAGAGAAATATTTCTTGAGAGCCTAGCCATTCACTGGGAAAGTGTCTGGCTATCCCTCCAAGTCATGCAAACAAAAAGAACTAGGACCCGATTTTTCAGAAATTACAAACGGTCCTAGCCACAAGTTTTGGAACTTGGTATGTTCTCCCTTACCCTTGTGTGTTTTGTCCCATTTGAGAACCAAATACCCTATGTTAAAATCCCTATCAGATGCTAAAATTGTATCAAACCATCTCTTCACAACTTGTTGGTGCTGATCAAGTTTATGTTTTTTTTGCGTCCTTACCTCTTCTACTTTTAATAAAACATTTATCCATTTTTCTAGAGGAGGACATTCCTCTTCCTGAATTTTTTGCGATAATTGTAGAGAAGAAAGCAAGACATGTGGAGGGAGGATGGATTCTCTTCCGTAAATGAGGAAGAAAGTAGAATTACCATTGGATGCCTTTGGAGTTACCCTATCAGCCCAAAGTTCTTTGTATAATGCATTGTTTCAATTCCTGTGGTTTTCTAAAACTATCATTTTTATAATCTTGATTAAATTATTATTTTTCAAGTTGGTTAGATCGTTTCCTTGAGGGAAATAGCTGGAAGAATAATTAATCTTAATCCCTTTTTCCAAAGAGAAAACATTCATATCTAGGGAAGAAAAATAAGAAGCATTGTCAAAAACCAAACATTCAGGAATTCTGAATCGAGTGATAATATAGGAGTTTAGAAATGACACTACCTGATTTGTATTGATCACTTTTAATGGTAGAGCTTCAGACCATCTTGTGAAATAGTCTATTGTCCTGAGAATGTACTTCTCCTATTGTGAGGAAGGGGGATTGATTGGTCCTATAATGTCTAGGCCCCATTGTTGAAAAGGTGCATCTACAGTGACAGGTTGCAAAGGAAAAGCTTCCTTTTTCACCCGTCTTGTAGCCTTTTGACAGATTATACACTTGCGGGACAATATATGGGAATCCTTAAACAAGTTAGGAAAATAGTATCCATCCCTTAGAACTGTGTGGGAAGTGGTTTTTCCACCAAAATGACCACCGACATCACTGGAATGAAGTTCAACCGACACTTTTTCAAACTCCTCTTTTTCTAAACAACGTAGAGAAACACTATCAAAGTTCTTTCGAAATAATATATCATTGATTAATTGGAAAGATGCAGATTTAAGCCTAAGTGATCTTTTGCTTTTGAGAACGAGATTGCGAGGACCAGATCCATGCTATAGATAAAATCTAATATTCGCATACCATGAATTGGGTACAGTTTGCGTACAATTGATTTCTTTATGGTGATTTGCAACTGATGTATTTATTTGACTTTCTAATTTCTCAACTGAATCAACCACTAATTTACACAGACCTTGACCTCTAACAATTTAGGCAGGGGTTATTTCAAGATCATATTCCTAAGGTGATGTCATCAAATTTTCCCTTTTCTCACCCAACACTTTTTGTATTAACAGATTTCTTACAGCGGGGTAAGGAACAACAACTTTGGTCCTGGATTTCAACAGATAAGACCTTAAGTGTTTGACTACCTTAAAAACAACATATGTCTGTTGATCTACCATGTGGTAATTAAGTTATTCTCCTTTAAAAGAGAAGCTCAGGAAGGCAATGGGTATCTCATTGCTTTCAACATTTTTTTGTGTAAGTACAACAACATAGGATCTGTTAGATGCAAAAGTGTATATAGTGAAATCCTGAGAAAAATCGGGGCTCATCAGAGAAGGTGCTTCTATTATGGATTTTCTAATTGAATCGAAAGATTGAATATCTTGTGGTACCCATATATATAACACATCCTTTTTAATTAGATTCTTTAGAGGTCTAACCATTTCAGAAAAACTCGGGACAAACTGTCTAACAAAATTGATTTTACCCAAAAAGGATTGCATGACCTTTTTGGAAGAAGGAGGGGGAAGTTTAGCAATGGCTTGGGTTCTCTCGGGATCAATTATCATTCCATATTTAGACACTATAAACCCAAGCAATTTTCCTTTTTCTACTGCAAAGACTGATTTTTTGGGATTGAGTGATATGTTGAACATGCGACATCGTTCTAAGATAGCCCTAAGGTGAGACATGTGATCTTTCTTGTTTTTATTGACATCGTCAATATAGACCACAACTGACTGGTTGATGGGACCATGGTAATCAATGTCCATTTCTCTCTGAAAAGTGGCACTGACATTTATCATTCCAAAAGGAATTTTTATGTAGGCATAAGTGCCCCACGGGGTACAAAAGGGGGTTTTAAGATGGTCTAAGGGAGGCATAAGGACATGGTTATATCCTGAAAAACCATCTAATAAAGATAGTCTTTCAGAACCAGATACTTGTTGTAGGATTTGTTCCATTGGAGGGACAAGGTAGTTGTCTTTATCATATGCTCATTTTAAATTTTGAAAGTCAACACAAAGTCGAATTTCACCACTTTTCTTCCTTACATGGACTAAGTTTGATACCCATTGAGTATGCCTAATTAGAAAAATTATCTTTGCAGTAAGTAATTTATTTAGTTCCTTTTTCATGGTAGATTCCAATTTAGGATGCATTTTCCTCAACTTTTGTTGGAAAGGATGAGTCTGAGGTTTCATTGGCATTACATGATGTATGATGTTTTGGATGAAATTTTTTAGATCGTCGTACACCCAAGAAAATACATATTTAAATTCTTTGAATAATTTTAAGAAAGAGAAACTTTCTTGTTCAGAACAACCCTTCCTCAGATTAGTATTTTGAGGATTATCTCATGTTCCTAAATTTATAGTTTCGTATAGCAAAGAGGAACTGTTAGTTTTTCAATTGACTACCCATCTAAACTTGTCATGTAGGTCATAAAATTTCTCTAATCTGACAACATATTTGGGGATAGAGTGTACTAGCTTGGATGATGATTCTGGAGATCGAGGATCGGATATTACCGTGAAATCTCAAATATTCTTGTCGTGAGTGCCTTCATCAATAACTGCATCCTCGAAGGTGTCTTCCATATGCAAAAAAATTATGATCTTTTGATCATCATCAAATACTCTCCAGTTTGTGATGTTGTCCGGAATCGATGGCCCGAACAACAATTTGATCAAGAACACGTTAGGAGAAACACCTTCGGCAGGCAACAATTTAGAAGAAACATTGGCTAGTAAATCAACTTATGAATTACTCATCCTAGGAATGGAATTTATATTAAATGCTATAAATTTGTGCATTAAACCCCATACCTCGGTTTGGTAATTCCTCAGATGTGGTGACAAACAATGTATTACATTTCTTACATGTTTGACCATGATTTCTGAATCACCAAATACTACCAAATTTTCCACGTCCATGTCCAGTTCCTTCCTTAGTCCCTACATAAGTGCTTCATTCTTGGTTGTGTCGTTAGTACATTCAAACTCTAATCGACAAGAAATAAAAATTTTATTACCTATGGTATTGATGAGCACACAACCAACACATGCTCCTTCTTGGGATTTAGATCCATCAAAATATAAGGAACAAATTTGTGCATCATTAGCAACATTTGGCGTATTTGGTAAATCCGATGTCTGAGTATAGGTTGTTACTTCAGAGTTTTGTTCTGGGTTAATGTTAGAGGAAGTTTCAGTCATGAAATTACCAAAAAAAGTATTCATTCCTTGTGTTTCAATCGAATTTGTAGCAGTAACAAAATGACCATTTGGATCGTTCAGATCTGTCACAGTATACTTAAGGTAATGTTCTATGTTTATTCTAATCTTATTTGACTGTCCATTTTCTGGAAGCCACAAATGAGGCTAGTCAGTAGCAAAATAACCATGTAGATGTTCTGACCAATCTCTACTAAAAAGCAAACCATAAAATTTAGGAATATCAAAACCAATAATATCAATTACTTGATGAACCTTGGGATTGGATGATAACCTAATCAACACATTTTTTTAGTTCACCAATGACTTTGACATTAGTTCGATCTAACTGAATGATTTTTAAATCGAAAGGTTTTACTTCTTCATTAATTTTATGGCATACAGACAAAGGCATCACATTTGATGATGCACTCGATTCAACCATATAGTTATGTACATTACTATTAAAATTTTCAAAAGTTAATAAAAAGGTAGGTACATTTTTTCATGCAGAAACAACAGAATTCTGTTAATTTTTTATTGGTGTAGCTGAAACAATTTTACCTAAGTTTCCTACCATTTTTTTTTATAAGTCCCTTTTATCTTGGTTTTCAGATGTCTTTTTTCTTGGAACATTTCAAGCTGTGTTTAAATCAATTTATGTTGATTTTTTGCTACTAACATCATTCTTTTTATTATTTTCGGCAATGCTTTGGATCATTTTCTGCAAAATAAGTAGAAATTTCATGAATTTAGAAACATAAATATTTTCCCTTAATTTTTTCAGATCATCAATTAAATCATACTCTAAAACTGGTTGTCTTGTTTCAGTTTGCTTTGGTTGTTTTGAAAACACATTTTTACTTGTTTCGGGTGGAGGCTTGTTTTTTGTTTTACTTCTAGTGTTGTAAGGGTGGACAGTTTCAAAATTTGCTTGAAAAATGTTGTTCGACAAGTGCCTGAAAACAGAAGGACATGAGTCTTCCCCTTCTGGTATCTCTACCTTAACTGTATCATCAGGATATTCAGGAGGATCAGAAACAAAATTGTCATGTGCTTCCAATATTGTCTGCAAAGCATACTATAAACTTTCGAAATTTAGACCTTTTGTGGTCGGGTTTGGTCGGTTTGGAGGAAATTTTTTTCTAAAAGGAGGTTTGAAACTTCCTTTACTTGTATATTCCTCCTCGACAGATATTTTCAAGCAACAACCTGATTGGATAATTTTTGGAAAGCTTTCTGCAAGCTCTCTAGGTCTAATGTTTCTTGTTGATTTTTAGCTTGAGGGGGCCTAGTGAGAATTTCTACTTTCTTCTTAGAAGATGAAGTTTTTTTAGCCTCACTACTTAGATTATCTTTTAAGCTCAATATGTCTTTCTCTATCTAGATTTCCTCCTCAAAGGCTTCCAATAACATGTTCTTTTTGGACCTTTTAACCCATATGGCTATGTTGTTATGTAGGGCCTTAGTATAATATGCAACAATTAAATTTTCTGCAGGCATCGAATTTACTGAGATTTTTTTTTTTAGTTTTAGCAATCTTTGGTTAAAGTATTTAAATTTTTCTTTAGGGTTCATCTTTAAACTAGAGAGTTTCATTACCAAGACTTATGGAGATTTATCATCTCTGAATGTTTCTAGAAAACAAGTTTCAAACTTGTCTCAAGAGATGATGGTCTGGGGTTGTTAGGAGAAATACCAGGTTGAGGCATTTCCCTCAAAAGTATAAGGGAATAGTATGCACATGACATATTTGTGTTCAAGACTCTGGAGTCGAACAACTAGCATAAATTTCTTGATGTGATCCTCAGCTGATTGCCTCGAATCTAGATCAAATTTGGGCAGCCATTTCTTTGGATGTTTAGGCAATGGGTGTTGGGGTCTAGGCATAGCCATGACATCTTGATCAAGCCAAGGTCTGGCAAGATTATTTTGGTTTTCCATGGGAGTTGGTGGAG
>JZKD02S2429874.1:205271-220001 GCA_000966675.3 Picea glauca
TGATTGGTTTAATGGCTTCGTTAGCCAACTAAGGTCCTAAAAAAAATAAAAGAAATAAACTAATATAAAGCTATGATTATAACAATATATATATTCTAATTACAAGTGTTCAACTAGGAATGTGAATATACAAATAAATATAAACCATCTATATACAACCTACAAGGTTTTCTTGAAATCCTGTGAAAATGAATGTTTATAATAGTGTTTCTAAATAAGATAAAGTAATAACATAAATCTTTTTTTTGTTAATTTTTAAAGATTTTAAACTAATAAATATTGATTGAAACAATGACACAAAAACAGTCAAATCTAATTAATGCAATCATCATTTCATTCGTATATAAAAATCTCTGAATAAATGAAAGAACTGCATATTGTAACCTCTAACTGATCAATCATAACAATATAAAGTTCATCTTCCTGCGTTGTATGAGCTCTGGTTTGTCCTGTATTTAGAGGAAACCTATGACAGAGACAAATATAAATCTTCATGAAGAAATTCAAGGAATTATTTTGATGCTTGGAGTGAAATTATAACAACAGAATCATAACTGATAAATAATCTTGTGATCTTATGATAATAGATAACTGAGAATGAAAGAAAACTCAATTTAGGGTATTGATATTATCCATCATTTAACATCTGGAATAAACTCAATAATAATTAAATGATCGATTAATCACACATACAAAATGAACCGACAGATTATGGACAACATCTAAATATTTAACAATATGAAACACCATATGATGACAAGGCTAAAGCTAAATCAACCATAATAATATCTAATAATACAGAGGTAATAGGAGAACACAATGGAATAAGCATCACACAGGTCTAAATCCAATAGTGAACTGTTTTCCCATATCAATTCTCGAAATCACATGTCCATACTGTAGTCTAGAAAAAGTTGTCATGAACACTAAACAACCACCACTATTTAAACTTGTCTTGGATTAATAACCTCTTATCATACAAGATAGAGGATAATCCCAAAAAATAAGTTTTTCTTACAAAAATATAATAACAAAGGAACACTCTTGTAGGAGTTCCTATATCAAAATTAATTACATAAATGACATAGTTTTATCAAACAAAAGAGACATTACTAAGCTATGCAGTGCATAATCCAGGATTTATTCTCCTTCTGAATAGCATCATAACTATTGTTTTCTTGAAAATAATAAAACGAAATTGAATTTTAGATAGCAATACAACCTCATATTTACGAATAGACAAGATACAAAATCGTGAGATTTTGTAGCTAGTCTTAAATTAACAACAAAATCAAAAATAAAATCTATCTATTTGATTTTTTCACACAGAATTAAATCAAACAGAATCAATTTTTTTTTACCATTTCAGAGATTAGACAACGAAGGATCTGATAAATTTGAGTTAATTATAGCGTTGAAATTTGTTGCATTCTTGATAATCACATTAACAGCTTGTTTAAACATTTTACTTGCCCGGTCAGTTTTGGATTGAACGCATGCCTTTAATTCTTGATTTTCACTTTCAAGCAAGGATTTTCGAGCTGCCATATGTCTTAATTATGCTTGAAGATATGGTATATATATGTAGTAACATTCAACCTAGTCAAGACAATTCTTACAGTGTACAAGTGCTATATTTGGTGGAGGTTAAGTGTGTTTTTCAATGGGTGCTTTGGTCTATTTTGTAGCTTGCTTCAAATCGTGGCTTATACCAGCGAAGCCTTCTTGATTTTTTAGGAATGGAGGTAGCTTAGAAATGAAAGCATATTGTATATCTTGAATACCGGTTTCATTCTTGAGGCACTAGTTATCTACATATTCTCGGTAAATAAATTCATTTATTTCATCATTGGACAAGTGATCATCGACCTCAATCACTGGGATCGATCTCAGATGATCTTGTTGTTGATTTCTCAGACTCCTAGATATTAACCTGCCTGGTCTCTTGTTGGCAAAACTAAATTCTAAATTACCCTGTTCCTTAATAGTCGATTTGTTAAAGAAACTTTCAGTTGGATCAACAATAGGAGTAGGAGAAACCCTCTACTTTAACACATCTATAACCTCCTCTAACGATTTTCTGGGCATGAATTCATATCGTGGATTTTTTCCCACAGGGTTTCATTCTAAGGTCGCATGGTCTTCATGTGGATCAAACCCTTGATTTTTGGTCATAGGGTTACAAGGACTAGGGTCTGTATTGAAAAGGAGAGGTGATTCTACTGTTAGAATCACCTCTCCTTTTGGTCATAGGGTTACAAGGACTAGGGTTTGTATTGAAAAGGAGAGGTGATTCTACTATGTTCTCAGGTAGGGTGAAGTTGTTTCTACATAGGAAATCTTCCCAAGTATCCCCAATCTCATCTATATGCGATAAGAACAAAATTTGAATAATACCATAGTGGAAAAGGATAGATAGTGGGTTTAAACTCTGTCTCTAGTAACTCTTAGACATTTTATGTGGGCTCATAAATATATAGAAAGGCATATTTATATTGAACCATAGAAAAATCATCAACAGGAGGATGTGATACAACAACACTAAGCCATATCTACCCTCAAAAGTTATGAATTACTTAATAATTAGAAGGAGATCATGCCATCGAGGTTTTATGAGAGTAATCGGTGTACCTTTAGGGAAACATTTCGATTTCTTAGAGACAATGAGAAGACTCCAAGGGATGCCCTCGAGTTTGGATTTTTTGAACCATCTTTCTCCCTCCTGTGACAGTATTGTAGCTCATGCTATGGAATGCTTGGTTACTTTGAGTTGCAGATCCCCAATTTTAGCTTTAGAGCCATCAAACGATTGAGCAAAAGACTGTGTAACTGCTAGGTTATAACCCTCAAACTTTCAGATGAAAATTTCCCATCCACGTACCTGTATATCGCTTATGGCATCGTCATGAGTGAGGAGGGATTGTGAGCCATTAGGTTCAATCCTAACCACGAGAGCCATGGGTGTTATCACATAGACACAATAAAGGAAACAAGAGGGAGGTTTCTCTTTCGAATACACAAACAGTAAAGAGAGGTATGTAAAATTAGAAGAGGCCCGATACCTATGGACATGGGAGGCTATCATGCTTGGAAATCTGAGCTTTGAATGACTAAGAACCAAAGGACGTGTAGGATTGTAAACCACTCTGACCAATGAACACTAAACCGAAACCATTACCACTTACCTACTCGAACAATGAATGTGGATCTGAAGCATGCAACACAATAGGATGATGTGCAATTGTAAGTACATTTGTCCTGTACTAGGGTGATAGTATTATGATATGATCGGTAAGAGAAAGAAGCATATTTCAAATTTTAACCCAAGGTTGTGCGCAATTAGGCATATCAAAAGTAAAAAGTCATATAATCAACCATAGATGAGACTCAATTATATCTCGCAAAGTGAATAAATTTGTGGCAATGGATCAGTCAATAAGATTACAAACTTTAATGTTTATAAACATATGGATTCCCTTTAGGTGTAATCCATTTAGAAAAAGAAAAAAAGAAGCCACAAACTATAAAATGATTACCCAAGCCAAACTTTTGTTTTAATTTCGTGCTTGCAATCATGAAATTAAACAAAACAAACGAGAGATAAAAAAAATGAAACACTCTTATAATCAACTAGGCCAATGAATCTCCTCAAAACCAAAATACAAAAACGTTTGAAATTATAAGGAGGAATCTACAGAAAATTTTTATCCAATGGTGATGACTTTTTATTATGATAAAATTTGATAGAATTGTTGGATGCCAATAGTCAGACAACCCGCTTCTTCAATGTCCTATAGGCTTGACAACCCGCCTCTTCAATCTAGGTCAAAATCTTCCCATGGTACAGGTACAAGTAATGGCAGCATGAAAGTACAGTTGGTAGTAGAGGTGATGGTAAGAATGATGATGGAATAATATTCAAATGAACCAAAACTCCCTAAACTTATGTGCATGTTCCTGATTTGACACTTTTCATGTTGGGAACTACATGGTCCCACACATGGATTCCCTCACAAGGTGATACATTCCTCAACATAGAGACTTAGGATATATATGAAATATCCATAGTCTATAATTTATATTTTTNTGATTGGTTTAATGGCTTCGTTAGCCAACTAAGGTCCTAAAAAAAATAAAAGAAATAAACTAATATAAAGCTATGATTATAACAATATATATATTCTAATTACAAGTGTTCAACTAGGAATGTGAATATACAAATAAATATAAACCATCTATATACAACCTACAAGGTTTTCTTGAAATCCTGTGAAAATGAATGTTTATAATAGTGTTTCTAAATAAGATAAAGTAATAACATAAATCTTTTTTTTGTTAATTTTTAAAGATTTTAAACTAATAAATATTGATTGAAACAATGACACAAAAACAGTCAAATCTAATTAATGCAATCATCATTTCATTCGTATATAAAAATCTCTGAATAAATGAAAGAACTGCATATTGTAACCTCTAACTGATCAATCATAACAATATAAAGTTCATCTTCCTGCGTTGTATGAGCTCTGGTTTGTCCTGTATTTAGAGGAAACCTATGACAGAGACAAATATAAATCTTCATGAAGAAATTCAAGGAATTATTTTGATGCTTGGAGTGAAATTATAACAACAGAATCATAACTGATAAATAATCTTGTGATCTTATGATAATAGATAACTGAGAATGAAAGAAAACTCAATTTAGGGTATTGATATTATCCATCATTTAACATCTGGAATAAACTCAATAATAATTAAATGATCGATTAATCACACATACAAAATGAACCGACAGATTATGGACAACATCTAAATATTTAACAATATGAAACACCATATGATGACAAGGCTAAAGCTAAATCAACCATAATAATATCTAATAATACAGAGGTAATAGGAGAACACAATGGAATAAGCATCACACAGGTCTAAATCCAATAGTGAACTGTTTTCCCATATCAATTCTCGAAATCACATGTCCATACTGTAGTCTAGAAAAAGTTGTCATGAACACTAAACAACCACCACTATTTAAACTTGTCTTGGATTAATAACCTCTTATCATACAAGATAGAGGATAATCCCAAAAAATAAGTTTTTCTTACAAAAATATAATAACAAAGGAACACTCTTGTAGGAGTTCCTATATCAAAATTAATTACATAAATGACATAGTTTTATCAAACAAAAGAGACATTACTAAGCTATGCAGTGCATAATCCAGGATTTATTCTCCTTCTGAATAGCATCATAACTATTGTTTTCTTGAAAATAATAAAACGAAATTGAATTTTAGATAGCAATACAACCTCATATTTACGAATAGACAAGATACAAAATCGTGAGATTTTGTAGCTAGTCTTAAATTAACAACAAAATCAAAAATAAAATCTATCTATTTGATTTTTTCACACAGAATTAAATCAAACAGAATCAATTTTTTTTTACCATTTCAGAGATTAGACAACGAAGGATCTGATAAATTTGAGTTAATTATAGCGTTGAAATTTGTTGCATTCTTGATAATCACATTAACAGCTTGTTTAAACATTTTACTTGCCCGGTCAGTTTTGGATTGAACGCATGCCTTTAATTCTTGATTTTCACTTTCAAGCAAGGATTTTCGAGCTGCCATATGTCTTAATTATGCTTGAAGATATGGTATATATATGTAGTAACATTCAACCTAGTCAAGACAATTCTTACAGTGTACAAGTGCTATATTTGGTGGAGGTTAAGTGTGTTTTTCAATGGGTGCTTTGGTCTATTTTGTAGCTTGCTTCAAATCGTGGCTTATACCAGCGAAGCCTTCTTGATTTTTTAGGAATGGAGGTAGCTTAGAAATGAAAGCATATTGTATATCTTGAATACCGGTTTCATTCTTGAGGCACTAGTTATCTACATATTCTCGGTAAATAAATTCATTTATTTCATCATTGGACAAGTGATCATCGACCTCAATCACTGGGATCGATCTCAGATGATCTTGTTGTTGATTTCTCAGACTCCTAGATATTAACCTGCCTGGTCTCTTGTTGGCAAAACTAAATTCTAAATTACCCTGTTCCTTAATAGTCGATTTGTTAAAGAAACTTTCAGTTGGATCAACAATAGGAGTAGGAGAAACCCTCTACTTTAACACATCTATAACCTCCTCTAACGATTTTCTGGGCATGAATTCATATCGTGGATTTTTTCCCACAGGGTTTCATTCTAAGGTCGCATGGTCTTCATGTGGATCAAACCCTTGATTTTTGGTCATAGGGTTACAAGGACTAGGGTCTGTATTGAAAAGGAGAGGTGATTCTACTGTTAGAATCACCTCTCCTTTTGGTCATAGGGTTACAAGGACTAGGGTTTGTATTGAAAAGGAGAGGTGATTCTACTATGTTCTCAGGTAGGGTGAAGTTGTTTCTACATAGGAAATCTTCCCAAGTATCCCCAATCTCATCTATATGCGATAAGAACAAAATTTGAATAATACCATAGTGGAAAAGGATAGATAGTGGGTTTAAACTCTGTCTCTAGTAACTCTTAGACATTTTATGTGGGCTCATAAATATATAGAAAGGCATATTTATATTGAACCATAGAAAAATCATCAACAGGAGGATGTGATACAAGAACACTAAGCCATATCTACCCTCAAAAGTTATGAATTACTTAATAATTAGAAGGAGATCATGCCATCGAGGTTTTATGAGAGTAATCGATGTACCTTTAGGGAAACATTTCGATTTCTTAGAGACAATGAGAAGACTCCAAGGGATGCCCTCGAGTTTGGATTTTTTGAACCATCTTTCTCCCTCCTGTGACAGTCTTGTAGCTCATGCTATGGAATGCTTGGTTACTTTGAGTTGCAGATCCCCAATTTTAGCTTTAGAGCCATCAAACGATTGAGAAAAAGACTGTGTAACTGCTAGGTTATAACCCTCAAACTTTTAGATGAAAATTTCCCATCCATGTACCTGTATATCGCTTATGGCATCGTCATGAGTGAGGAGGGATTGTGAGCCATTAGGTTCAATCCTAACCACGGGAGCCATGGGTGTTATCACATAGACACAATAAAGGCAACAAGAGGGAGGTTTCTCTTTCGAATACACAAACAGTAAAGAGAGGTATGTAAAATTAGAAGAGGCCCGATACCTATGGACATGGGAGGCTATCATGCTTGGTAATCTGAGCTTTGAATGACTAATAACCAAAGGATGTGTAGGATTGTAAACCACTATGCCCAATGAACACTAAACCGAAACCATTACCACTTACCTACTCGAACAATGAATGTGGATATGAAGCATGCAACACAATAGGATGATGTGCAATTGTAAGTACATTTGTCCTGTACTAGGGTGATAGGATTATGATATGATCGGTAAGAGAAAGAAGCATATTTCAAATTTTAACCCAAGGTTGTGCGCAATTAGGCATATCAAAAGTAAAAAGTCATATAATCAACCATAGATGAGACTCAATTATATCTCGCAAAGTGAATAAATTTGTGGCAATGGATCAGTCAATAAGATTACAAACTTTAATGTTTATAAACATATGGATTCCCTTTAGGTGTAATCCATTTAGAAAAAGAAAAAAAGAAGCCACAAACTATAAAATGATTACCCAAGCCAAACTTTTGTTTTAATTTCGTGCTTGCAATCATGAAATTAAACAAAACAAACGAGAGATAAAAAAAATGAAACACTCTTATAATCAACTAGGCCAATGAATCTCCTCAAAACCAAAATACAAAAACGTTTGAAATTATAAGGAGGAATCTACAGAAAATTTTTATCCAATGGTGATGACTTTTTATTATGATAAAATTTGATAGAATTGTTGGATGCCAATAGTCAGACAACCCGCTTCTTCAATGTCCTATAGGCTTGACAACCCGCCTCTTCAATCTAGGTCAAAATCTTCCCATGGTACAGGTACAAGTAATGGCAGCATGAAAGTACAGTTGGTAGTAGAGGTGATGGTAAGAATGATGATGGAATAATATTCAAATGAACCAAAACTCCCTAAACTTATGTGCATGTTCCTGATTTGACACTTTTCATGTTGGGAACTACATGGTCCCACACATGGATTCCCTCACAAGGTGATACATTCCTCAACATAGAGACTTAGGATATATATGAAATATCCATAGTCTATAATTTATATTTTTGGGGATATTAGTAAATTATTCCTTTGGGATTAATCCCCTTAGATTAGCCCTTTTTTCCCAAAAATTTAGCCACCCCTTTCCCATTCTAGTGGATTTTAGCCCCCCCATACTATTTTACATGGTTGGTTTGCATGCATTTATGTGTTTTCATTAAAAATTGTGTGTGATTAGATTTAAAAAAAATAGAGGCTCGCTGGCCTTTCATCTTCTGGCTCACCAACCTAATAACCATATAAGCACTTTGACCTCCAAAATGCATACATACAAAGGAACTCTGGCCCCAAAGTATCCTAGCCCACCATCTTATATGTACAATTACATTTATATTTACAATGGGGTTTGACCTAAGGGTATTACAAGGAGAAACTCATTCACTACACAATTCTTGTCAAAGCTTCAAAGAAAAACCTTTCCAGAAAGGAAAAAAATTAATAAAACTATTTTATTTATGGTCTAATCATTAGTCAACAACCAACTACAATAGAAAGGGGAAAAACAAGATCATCAAGAGCTCTGGAGTGGAGAATGGAGATTTAGGGTTTAGGGTTTTCCTGGTGCGTATAGTAGCGGTACGAGAGCTCCCTGTCTAGGGAGTGGGGAGGAATCCTTCTTGGACGAAAGGTCCTATCCCTGGGATGGAAAATCCCATGATAGAAGGGACAAAAACATCGTTGGAAAAATGGATGACAAAAGGAAAGATCACAAGGAAAATTTTCTTTAAGGACATAGTCAAAAGTAGGCCAGAAAACAAGGACAAGAATATTGAGATGGGGGGAGTAGGCCCCAAACAATAGGAAGGTTAGAAAAATTAGATAGAAATAGAAAAGGAAGAGAAAGTACAAAAGTAGCAGACACGTATCTAGAATGGTTGCTTACTAAGATCGTAGAAAAACCGATTTACAAGGTAACCTCACATGGCATAGGGAACTACATCCAATACACGAAATACCATGCCCTGATAGGTAAATTTATGAGCATTTGGCCCTCCAAGAAATATCGTCTTCTTTGGATCAAGGCTCAATGGAAAGTAAAGGGAAAGATACACCTCGAACTGGGTTCTAATAGGTTCTTCACAACTATCTTCACAAACCCCTCCGACCGAAAAAATGTCTCTGAGGAAGGCCCTTATTTCTTCAAATTTGTCGGCCTCCACATGAGATATTGGTCTGAGAGGTTCACCCCAAAGAAAGAAAACTTTACAAAGGCATCGATATGAATCCACTTGTATTCTCTTCTAAGGTAATTCTAGGGAACATAAACCCTTGAAGGCATTGTTAATACCCTTGGATCCTTTGTCTAGATATCATAAATCACCAAGGATTCCAGGTATGTTTCCTATGCCAGGATATATGTTTACCTGAATGTAGTATGGGCTCTCCCCTAATATATAGTAATCTCATATCATGATGAAGAATGGACTTAGACCCTAGACTATGAAAATATCCTGTTTAGATGCAAAAAATGACACAACCATGGAAATCTCTTTAGGGACTTTCCCCTTAATTATCCCCCTCAAGGGAATTCACAAAAAGGAGAAACATATCTAGAGGTATTTTCCAAAATCCCAAGTAAAATAAAGGCAGGAAGAAGACAACCCAAACAATAGGCAGCAAACCAACATATAATGAAAAGTAAAAAATTCCAAATATTGGAAGGAGAACCTAGTGGAACCACCGAGAAATAAAAAGAGAAAGAACCTGAAGCATCTCTAAAGGATGCCATAGGATCCAAAGAGGATGAGACAAAAAGATGTAAGACTTTTAAATAACTAGGGCATAAAACGGTAGCAGACTCAAAAGTTCAGATGAGGGAGTCCCCAAAATCAGGGGAAGACTCAACACGTGAATCAAATATGGAGACAACCCAAGCAATGGAAATGGAGGATATAGAAATAGATCTCCCAAGACTTAGTGAGATTAATGGACTAGTGATAGTTAACATCCTAACCATCGATCATATCTGTAAAATGCAATATGAACTGGACCTTCTAAAAGGTAAATGCAAGTCCACAGAGTTTGCTCCAATGCCATCTAGAGGTATGGTTATCAATACCAACCACCTCAAAGCTACAAAGAAATAATCACGCGACGAGAAAATAAGAGGAAGAAAACCTTATCCCCAAAAAATAGAGGAAAGGGGAGCTCAAATGGTGGACTCGGGACAAGTAGTTTGTCTCCCAGACAACTACTTCCCTCCCCAACCAAAAAGTTAAATATGAAGATTGCATCCTAGAACATTAGGGGAATTAATAGCTCATCCAAACGGAGGATGCTAAAATAAAAAATATATAGGATAAAGGTGGATATAATACTCCTTCAAGAAACATAATGTTACAATGAAACCATGGAAAGGATAACCCATAAAATATGGCCTGACAGTGAGGTGAGATGGATGGAAGCAGAAGAAACTTATGGAAGTCTAGATATCCTCTAGGATCCTAATCTCATAGAAATGCAAGACTTCTCTTGTATTGCCAAGCATATGACTCTCAAATTTAGGTGTATTCGAATAGAGGAAGAAGGATACATCAATAATGTTTGTGGCCCAAATATTCCACATCTGAAGAGAAATTTCATGGATGAATTAAAAATAATTAGAGATTCTATGAGGAAAAAAGTTTGGTTCATGGGAGAAGACTTCAACATGATCACCTCCCCTTTGGATAAGTAAGGACGTATCCGCATAGTAAATGAGGAAAGTAAGGACTTTGGATATCTCATAAAAATGTTAGGACTAGTGGACGTCCCAACCATAAATGGTACCTTCACTTGGAATAACAGAAGGGGTAAAGAACATAGAATTGATGTTAGGTTGGATAGATTCTTGATTTCAGAAAAGGCCATCACTAAAAATAAGGAGTAGTAGTTGAGGTCCTTCACCTGCAGGGATCATACCATTGGGAAATAGCCCTGGAATGGGACAACATATGGAAACATGGACCCATGCCATTTATATGTGAGAAGTTTTGGATGGAACATCATGATTTCCTTCCTATCTTGGAATGTTGGTGGAAAGAGAAACCAAATATCTTCGACAAAAAAATGTTCCATTGTCTCTGGAAATGGAATAAGGAAGTTTTGGGGAATATCTTTGAGTAAAAAAATAAATTAAACCAAGAAATGGAAGAAATTCAACAACTGGTCATTCAAGGTTTTGGTCCCCCCGACCTCCCAGCTAGAGAGGTCAGGATCAAAGAGGATATATCCAAAAGATAAAGACAGGAAGAAATCCTTTGGGAACAAAAATAAAGGATTCAATGGTTAAAATAAGGGGACAAAAACACTCGTTTCTTTCACAAATATTTAATTCAAAGAAGAAACATAAATATAATTGTATCCATTAAGGCCCCTAAAGAAAGAAATAAAACTAGGAAAGAGGGTGTACAATTAGAGCTTCTCAACTGCTTCTAAAATCTTCTTAGCGAACTGGCGATCAACCAAGAGGGTCTAATCTTAAAGATAACCAAATCCATCCCAATATTAGTGCAACCAAAACAATCTCAAGCATTGATGCGACCAACGTCATTTGAAGAGGTGGAGGAAATTGTAAAAAGGATGGCCCCAAGAAAGTCTCTAGCACCGGACAACCTCATAGTGGATTTTTGCCAACTGGGTTGGTCGATTTTGGGACCAGACATCTGGGAGGTGTTCAAGGAATGACACACCTCCAAAGGTATCCTTCAATCCTTCAATGCCACTTTTATTACCCTCATTCTAAAGGTCAAAGGAGCCAACACTATAGATAAGTTCTTCCCTAGCTCTCTATGTAATTTCATTTATAAGATTATTTCTAATCTAATAGTATACAGCCTCAAACCATTCCTCTCGCTTATTATCTCCCAGGAACAAGGGGGATTTTTGGAAGGAAGGAAAATCCTCGACAACATGATTGTAGCATATGAAGTAATACACTCTCTTCAAATTTCCAAAAAGGAGGGCATGATGATGAAAATAGACATGTCTAAATATTATGACAAGATGAACTGGGATTGCTTAAGAAAGATGTTGTGAGCCTTCGAATTTGCGGAAGAATGGGTCAGTTGGGTGTTGAACTTGGTCTTGAAGGATTTCTTCTCTATCCTGATAGATGGCTCTCATTCTAAAAAATTTAATGGCTCGAGAGGCCTCCACCAGGGAGACCCTCTCTCCCCATTTCTTTTCATAATTCTAGCGGAAGGTCTGGGTCATAGCCTCTCCTAAGAAAAAAGAGAAGGAGTGATCAAAGTTCTTCCCCTCCTCGAGGGAGAAGAGGCTCTGTCCCATCTTAAATTTTTGGATGATAACTTGTTGATGGGATCCCCAACAATTAAAGAGGTTTCTTGATTTAATTCCCTTTTATCCCTTTTCAACCTTGCTTCGGGAAAAGTAAAAAACTAGGAAAAGTCTCAATTGTTCTTCTTCAATAACCCCCGCAATGTGAAAAATAACTTAGTTGATCTCCTAGGATTTTCTATCTCAAACCTCCCAGCCAAGTACCTGGGAGCCCCCCTTCTCCTTAAATCCTTCCATAACCCCTCGTGGGAGATCATTCTAGAAAAAATGGAAGCCAAGATAAAAATTTGGACTCACCGCTCTCTATCCTTTCCAAGGAGAGTCCTCCTGATCAAGTAGGTACTCTCCTCCCTCCTAGTCTATCTCTTTTCTCTCTAGTAGTGCTTGTGAAGTATATTTAGAAAATGAGTACTCTTCAATGAAAATTCCTTTGGGGCGTTCCTTCAAAAAATTATAAATCGCCCCTAGTTGCTTGGAATTTTCTCTGTTGTCCTAATTCCCAAGGAGGCATGGGTCTCAAAGACCCTCATCTGACCAACTCTACACTTGTAGCCACGCTTTGGTGGAATTGGAATAAGTCCCCTACATCCCTCTGGGCCAATCTCTAGAAGTCAAAGTACACCCCTCACATTCCTCTCCAAAGCCTAATCCACGCAGAGGGTAATGATTTGGGATCAGTAATCTCAAATAATGCCTAGCAAAATCAGAATTTGGTACATCCCCATTGTTTCTGGGAAGTCCATGATGGGAAGTCATCTCCCTTTTGGGATGATGCATGGGAAAAAATACCCACTTTAGGAGGAGATGATGAGTTCCAACATCTAAGGAACGACCTCAAGAGGGAGAGATGGGTGGATGTGCACCATTTTTGGAAAATTGAACCCCCCCTCGACTCTGCCTTCATGACACCCCAAAAATCGCTAGAGGAATGGATGATCCAATGGATGGAGGATCTAAAGAATTCGATCTTCTAAATGTTCCAGGAGAGATAGATTGAGATTAAATCAAGGGAGGACATCATTCACTAGGGTCCCCAACGTAATGGATATTTCAGAGCCCACACTGCTTACAAGATTATGCAAATGGAAAGCACTCAACAAAACAAACCCATTTGGAACAAAATTTGGAGTAGTTGTCTCTGGCCCAAAGTCTCTACTTTCCTTTGGCTGGTGGCCCACAAAAAAATCCTAAAATGGGATCATCTTCTCAGGAAAGGGTTCATTGGACCTTCAAGTTGTATCATCTTCCATGAGAATGAAGAAACCTATGATCATATATTAAGCAACTATACCTTCAGTAGACAACTATGGGACATAGGGTCTTCTAAATTTAGCCAAAATGACCTCCAAAAAGATAATGAAGTGGAAGCTATAGAACACTAGAGAGAAAATCCATTTAACAGTGACATCCTCAATAGACTCTCAAAGATCTTCCTAGGACTCCTTATGTGGAATGCATGGACTGAAAGGAATATGTGAATTTTCAAAGACAAAATTCTTACCATAAGTCAACTCTAGGAGCTCATCTACAGGAATTTGTCTTAATCAATTGCAGTGGTCCAATGACTAGTGAAATACCTTCGGGTCCATTCCTAGGAATCAAAGATCCTCATAAGTTGGAACCTGGACAAAGCCATGAATAGGACCCCCTGGAGAAAAAATAAGGTCTACGCCAAGATCCAAGACTATTGGAAACCACTGTAAGAGGGTTTCATCAAGATTAATATTGACAATTCTTTAAAGGGAAACCTAGGTCTAGCAGGGGTAGGAGGGATCTTCATAAACCATCATGGTGAGCCCATTTTCCTCTACACTTTCCCTCGAAAATTATGAAAAATGAAGCAACAGAGTTGGCTAGCCTCAAGAGAGGTCTAGAAATAGCCATGGAGAAAGGATTCTCGACACTGGAGGTAGAAGGAGACTCCCTTCTCATTATCAAAGGTATTCAATGCCTCATGAACGGGGGAAGGAAGAACAAAATGATACAAAACTGGTGCCTGAACCATGGTTTTTCTTCCCTCAAAACTTTGGTGATATCCATTTTAGCGATCACCATAGATCCAATAAAGAGGTAAGGCAATTCAGTCGTTGATTGCATAGCCAACGTAGGTATCAACTTGTGCGATCAATTGTGGGTCTATCTCTCAAGGGACCCACTGACAAGTGGAGCGAATAATCAGATCCAACATGGTTTCCAAGATGACCTAATTAATTGGAAGAGGCTTATGATAAACTTTGGTGGGGACACCTGTGAACAAGTCCCTCCCCACTATGTGCCAACCTTAGA
>JZKD02S2429874.1:261235-277906 GCA_000966675.3 Picea glauca
AGGTTCCAGGTTTGATTAATTAAGTTGATAAGATTCAAAGTTGCACATGACAAAGTTGATAACTACCCCTTTACAAGTAAACACTATAGTTGAGATAACAGTCTTTGAAAAGTATTATGCTTGGTAGCATGTGATCATATTGAGATAAATTCTTAATGTAACAGACACAACTAGCATCTCCTCTAGGAGAAACTTCTTGTGTTAACTCCAGGATGAATGGTTGATAACAACACTAGAAGAGTGTTGACCTCATTTCATATTGTATTTCTTACTTTTGATCTTTGCTTCAGACAGGTCACAAGTGATAGCTCTAAAGGAGATATTGTGATGATTATTTGTGCTATTGTTTTATTTACTATTTTCAAAAGGGTATTATTCTTGATTGTTATTTTGTTGACCTTGTTTCAGGTCATAGGTGATAACCCTGAGGAAGCTATAGTGAAGGTTGTTGAAGACAACATATTATTTGAGACATGAAGTAGACTTTGTACATGACCATATACACTCATTTACCAAAGAATATGAAGAATACGCTATCTTTTGAGATTTAGAATATCTCATATGAAGATTAATTGTAAGGAGTAGAAGGATCCAAAGATGATTGAACATTAGATCAAGATCTCACAACAGAATTATTCAAAGGTTAATGAAGCCACCTTGATGGGAAGAAGAACCCGTTTGCAGCCTGACTCAGTCTTTCATACTTAGACTTGTTATTCAACACCAAGTATACTTTGTAAGAGATGATGAAGTCCTTGGAGACTCAAAATAAATCGAGAGTAAGCCTGATCTCAAAAAGGATCAGATGAAGAGACATCTCCCAGGACTAGGAGATAGATGCCTTGAGAAGACTAGATCGTAACTTCATAGACTCCTAGAAGATATGGAATCTTATATAACATTCCCTTGTTTTAGTGACAAAGAAGGAAGCCAGTCAGAAAGACTAGGATATGGATTCTTCTATGAGACTAGAAGAGAATTCAGTATTGACTTCCAATATTGATATATACAAATCAATAATGTTGCATATGTACAAATCTTGATGTGTGTCCAAAGGATTCTCCCAACAAAAGGGAGAATACTATGACGAGACACTTATTGAAGAAATGGTTCCAGTATTTATGAAGACAACCATAAAAACCATGATTCATATATTGTATGAGATGCAGGGGTAGAAATCCCCATATTTAAAATTGAGTGGCAGTTGGTGCAGTACATTTGTGGGGTCATGGAGACATGACTATGATAAAATATAGTGTTACCTCCATGAAAGACGAATATCTATCTTCAGTATCAGTTATTGAGCCACTCTCAGATTCATATGAATTTGTTTCCATGATGAAGTAGAGGATTTACTCCTAGATTTCAGTAGTCACAGTGAGAATGGAGCAACCATTCTCATCTTTAAAGAAGGTGCAGGTGAAGAGTCCTAGTTCCAAAAGGAACAATTGCAGAAAGAGGAGAGGACAAACTCTCAATCAATGAGACAGATAGTTCTTTACAAAGAGCACATAGAGCTAACACATGACTGTGCATATTGAGTTGAAGCTAAGAAAGTGTACTAGATTGGTACAATGTAATGAGAAACTTTGATTTGAATATTTGAGATAGAAAGAATTATGTCTACCAGTAGAAGGAATCTTTGTACGTGTTGAAGCAAGATCCTAGAGATTGATATGGAAGAATGGATAGTTTCCTGATGAGCTTGGACTTTACCAAGAGTAAAGTTGAGTCTAACCTTTATTTCAAGGTTCTGAATGATGCTCCAGTGATGTTACTACTATATGTAAATGATGCATTCTTGACAAGATGAAGAAAATATCATCACAGATTGCAGAAGAAGCTCATCACAGAGTTTGATGGAAGACCTAAATGCATTATCTTGTAGGTCTTGAAGTTTGGTTGAGAAAAGAGAAGATCTTCCTTAACCAAGGGAAGTATGCAGTTAAAATGAAAAGGATTGACATGTTGAAATACAAATCCATGTATACACCCATGGAAAAAAAGTTGAATCTTCTTGTCAACACTTCGTTAGAATTGATTGATGCCACACTGTATAGATAGATCATTGGATCATTGATGTATCTAATGAACACCAGACCATATATCTATTTTTCTTTGAACACTTTGATTCAGTTTCTAGTAGAACCCATACATATTCACCTAGTTGTTGCAAAACATGTGATGAGGTACCTTAAGGGTACATTAGATTGTGGTCTCAATTATTATGGAGACCATGACTTTAGACTGAGTGGTTATACTGATTCAGATTGGGATGGAAGTGTCTCTGACAGGAAGAGCACTTCAAGATGTTGTTTCAGTCTGGGGTTAGCCATGATCTCATGGAAAAGTAAGAAGCAATAAAGAATTTCTCTCAGCAAATCAGAAGTAGAATACATTGTTGTGTGTTCGGCTAGTTGTGAAGCCATATGGCTTTAGAAGTTGTTGACAGGTCTATTTGACCTAGAGATGGAAGAAACCATGATCCTATGTGATAAATAGAGCTGCATAAATATGACAGAGAATCATGTATTTCATGACAAGTCAAAACACATAGAGATCCGATATCACTACATCCATGACATGGTGTAGAGAGGAGCCATAAAGCTCCAATATGTTAGCACGGATGAAAAGGTTTCTGATGTGTTCACCAAGCCTCTATATTGTGTAAAGTTTGAGAACTTTCAAGATAAGCTTGGTATAGTCCGAAAGGACCTCCCTCAAAAGGGGGAGTAGTGATGATGTGCCAGCTTAATTGTTTTGATGATGTGTCATCTTAATTGTTGGGATGATGTGCCAACTTAATTGTTGTGATGATGTTCCATCTTAATTGTTTTGATGATGTGCCAACCTCATACTGTGATGATATTCTAGCCTCATTCTGTGTATATGTGCCAGCTTAATTGTTGTGATGCCAGCTTCATGTTGATGATGTGCCAGCCTCGTGTTGTGATGATGTGCCAACCTCGTGTTGTGATGATGTGTTTCCAGCTTTGTGCTATGATGCCAACCTCGTGCTGAAGACTCTTAGCCTAGTACTGATGTTGATGATGCTCCATCCTTTGTGTTTTGTTGTTGTTGTTATTGATGATGATTATGTATTAGTGTTATACTAATCTATGTTGATGCAGATGTTGATGATGCCACTTTAGCTTCTTGTTGAAGATGATGTTGAAGATGATGTTGATGATGCCACTTCAGCTTCTTGCTGAAAATGATGGTGATGAAGCCACTTTAGCTTCGTGCTAAAGATGATGATGCCACTTCAACTTCTTGCTGAAGATGATGACGCTGCTTCAAATTCTTGTTGAAGATGATGATGATGATGATGTTATTTCATATTTAATGTTGAAGATGATGATGTTACTTTAGCCTCATGCTAAAGATATTGATGATATTACTTTAGCCTCATGCTAAAGAAGATGATGATGCTTCTCCAGCTTCATGCTGTGAATGATTATGATGAAAAAAACTTCGATGATTTATAGATATGTCAATCAATGTTCCAAGATGTTGTTGATGATGTTTCCCTCTCTCTCTTTGATGTTGTTGTAGAATACCCTTCTTTTTAAGGGGGAGTGTTGAAATATTGTAGCTGCAAAGAGTATTCTATTTATTATTGATGTATTATTCATTAGATCAATCCCCTTTTGTGGATTGATCATGTCGGGAATTATAAATGACCAAATCCCCTTTTGCGGATTGGTCAAACCCTAACTGTAATAGGAAAAATAAGAATTCGTCCCCCATATTAAATTAAGGTGGTTCTAACCACTCGGAATGAGAAGTCGGCCCCCAAATTAAATTAAGGTGGTTCTAACCACCCAGAATGAAATTAGGCCCTGCTAGTGAAAAGACACTTCCATTCACACCTATCAGATTATATAAATAAGGGAGGCCAACACCTCATTTGTTCACTCACTCGTTCATCAAAGTGCAAGTTTGGAGCTGCAGTTGGAGAAGAAGGAAGAGAGAGAGACGTGCATTCTTGGGAGAGGACTTTCTGTAGTGTTTGGTTTATTCTCTTGGCATTGTATTGGCTATTTGTATTAAGGAAGTTTTTTTGGGGTTTTATACCCCATGAGGATTTCCCAGGATAAATGATGTGTCTCTTGCGATTGTGTATTTCTCAGTGATCCTATCTATTCTATGGTTATCTAGTAAATTGAAAAGAAACCTAATAGTAGTTTAAACCTTAACATGTTTGAAGCGATCGAGTCGTAGGAAACTATACCCGAGCTTTCTCTGAGAGGATACTTTCTGGCTTCAGAGGAATATATCGTTTCTAAAATTGAGACTTAAGGTTTCAGGCTAGAAAATCCTCTGATTATTGACTTGTCATCACCGCTACAAATCCAATTTGTCCCTCACGAGGTGACATTTTTTGAATGCCAGTTTATTTTCCGAGCGATGATGGAAGCAAATGTTGTTACTTTGTTAGGGAATCCCCATACTCCTGTTACGGCTGCCAATGGAGGGAAAATTGTAGCTCCTCCCCCACCTTCACCTATTAGGACCATGATTTTCCTAACACCCACAACTTCGGGTAGTGGTTCGATCCCTTTGATGGTTTTAACCACTGTTATGTTTACTCAGAATGCGACAGGCACTCCCTTCTCATATGGGATGCCCATATTTCACTCAAATTCAGTTCTTACTTACTCTACTTTATAGACCATGGGTCTGGGGGAAGGGATATTTAATTCTCCTTTGCAAGGATCAACCGTGGGAACTACCCCCCTTTTCAATGATATTCCTTATGGTGGGGATCATATACCTCCTCTGTCACCTTCACTCGATGGTGCTTTTCAGCAATCGATCTGGCCTAACGCTAACTATATCTTGTTTAGTGGAGGCATTTTGGGACCTTCATCCTACACGACATCAGTGGGATGTATGTTGTTCTCTTTGTTTTTTTCATTTGGGAACAATGTTTTTTTTTCGGATGCTTTCTTGATTGGGGCTAACCGCCACTTTGGTCAGCAAAACCCTGTGCAAGGTACCATTCTTTCACAGGGAGAGACAACTGGAGTATAATGCACATAAGGTATTTTGAATCCTTGGTAGGGTTCATACCTCGCAAGGGATGTTGGTCGAGGGAAACCCCTTCCATACTCAATGGAACCCTGAGCAAGGTTTAGTACCTATGCCAGGTGAATCAACAAGGGCCATCCCCAACCATGGTCCTCAGAACAACACATAGGGAGAAATCCCTGCACATGCTATTTCGTCCAATTTCAGGAGTCAATCGATGATGCAACAATAGATGCAACTTCCTTTTGTTGTTCAAGGCCACATTTTATACCGAAGCCCTTGCCAACAACCCAAATTTTCCTGGAAACCTAGTGTCAGTCAAAATCCAGGTCCCTCTTTTCATGTAAATACTCTGCAACCAAAACTACCTTGCATTTTCCATACTTGTCGATATTTTTAAATGAACCAATCTATCATGATCTGCATTTTCCCCCCATTCCAACTAAGTTGCCTTCGGATATTTTGAAATTTGAGGGAAAGCTTGGCAAAGATCCAGGTGATCATGTGACTACCTTTCACTTGTGGTGCTCATCAAACTCATTGAAATATGACTCCATTTAGTTGCATGTTTTTCAAGACACTCTTATAGGGGGTGCAACGAAGTGGTATATCGAGCTCGACAACTCAAAGTACTCTTACTTGAATGACCTAGCGATGGTTTTCTTGAACCATTTCTAGTTGCTAGTGAGATATGATGTTGACATTGAGTTGCTCGCCAACTTTGAGAATACAAAGGATGACGATATCTCGGATCATAACCAAGAGTGGTGGTGAAGAAAGAGCTTGATTAAGGTCAAGGTCCCTCCTGTGTTCTTGCTTGAGTGGTTCTTGAAGTCTTTCATTCCTTGTGTGTATGAAGAAGTAACAATGTCTGGGGTGTTTTCTATGGAAGAGGCTATTATGAGAGCCCAATAGCTAGAACCAATTGACTCTTAGTCTAGCATTATTTACGAGATCTTACCCGATGCGCCATGGTCAACTCTTGATAAGGCCAAAATGAGTTTGGGCCCTGCTAGCACTAATATTTTCATGATCAGATTTTGGTCTTAAAAATTCATATTTTTGTTATATAAAGATAATAAGGTCTTCTTAGCATTTTTTTTCCATATTAAGTTCATAAGAGGGGTTTTAAATTCTAAAACTAATATTTTTAAAAGGGCTCCAGAGGAAGTTCCAGTGGCGCAACCTGTTTTTAGGCAAATGACACGGTTTTGGAGGATGATTATGAGACCAACTACCTATTCAACTTATTTACTTGTTGAATTGAGTTGGATATTAATTGCTTAATATCATGGGTAATTTTGAGTTCTTGATGGAGAATATTTTGGGAACAAATCATCGTGCTGACCTAATTTTTAGCAAGAAGTTACCAGAAATTCAAGAATTTTCATTTTTCAGTCATTATTTTTGGGAATCGATCCTAGGAAGATGGAAGGTTATTTTTGAAATGTGAAAGATTTTTTTCTCAATAAAGGAATCATCTACAAAAAAATATTTCCATTTGTACACAAGTGTCATGGTTTGGGATATTAGAATGAATCTTTACAACTCATTTTTAGATTTAGAAATTCCAGAATTTTCCTGTTTTAGTCATTATTTTTGGGAACATATCCTAGGCAGCTGGAAGGTTATTTTTGAAAAGTTAAATATTTTTTTTTATTAATAAATGACTCATGTACAAAAAATTCTCTCGTATTTTACACAGGTGTCACATTTTGGGAGAAATAGGTGGATCTCTAAGCATCATTTTTCCATAATTTCAACAGTTTATTTTTCCTAAAAATTGCCTAGCCACCTCATCATTTCGAATTTGGGATGGAGGTTTTTGGATCCATTTTTCTTGGATATTGATAATAATGTAATATATTTATAAAATAGAAGAATTAAAAGAGTGAGAGGGAGGTTGAATCCCTGTTTTTGGCTTGATATTACATATCTTAAGACTGTTTTGATATATCTGGCCTATGTAAAGACTTCAGCTGCTAATGAAATTGATGTTTAGTCTATTATATTTCTTTGTTTATCATATCCAATTTTTCCTCTCGAAACTTTTCTTATGTTATACGATCTTATGACAAATTATTTTTGTGCTAAGAAGGTTGCTTTAAATGGTTTTAGTAATATTTTCCACGTTGTTGTTTTTCTCCTTAAATCATATTTAGAATGAATTATCAATAAATGTTTATTCTTCTGTTGCATAAAGACATTAAAGACAATATTTTTTAATAGTGTATTTATCAATCTTTGCTTTTCCCCTTCTCTCAATCTCATCACTTAAAATCTTAAATCTCTAGACATCAGTTTTGTTTACCTGACTTGTTGTACTTAGGTGAGTGATCTTAATAGATCAGATCATTATTCCCTTTCAAATCAAGCAAGGATGTATCCATCTTAAGACCCCTGTTGAAAATTTTGAAACAAGGTGTGCTAGGCTTAACTCAATAAAAGTCTTGAGTTGACTTCTAGCGCTAACATATTTTGGCATTGTTGTCGGGGAATGGAAAGAATGAAGTAATCTTCCATGGGAGAATGACATCGATCATATTCTCTTATTCATAGAGAGCAATAAGTGAACATATATCAGAATGCATATCATTCACCTGATGAATCCACAATATAAGACTCCATTGGAGGAACAATCCTATTGATATAAAAATGAAAGTAAAGAAGGGAAAAACCATGTATCATCTCATTATCTTTCTCCATGAACTTTTGTTCTTCTTTATCAATTCGTTCATGTCTTTCCATTTGCATGTAAAGAGGATCATCCTATGCTTTGTTTATCCAGATGATTGTAAGCCTACAAATGCATATTCTCCCATGGGTAATGAATATTTTTCCTCTTCATGCACTATTGACCTTGATTTAATCCCATCATGTCAACCTACTAAAAAATATGAGGTTTATGTTTCAATTTCTTCTAAAATTGACTCATATTGTAAACATGTGGATTACAAAGTTGATAAACCTTCTAAGGTCCGTATTGAACCTTGCAATCAACCAGTTGTCCTTTGTGTTCCACCTTCTGAAGTTCAATTAAGAATCAAAGAATTTTTTAAACCTCTCAAGCTTCCTCCTATCCTAAATGCTTACCCTCCTATGTTCTTTGATTACCTTCATATGTTTAAAGTATAAGATCATATTGAAGTCGATAAGAACATGGAATATTTTGACGATCTCATTGATAATTTTGAAATCATGCATGATGATGTTATCTTAAGGTTATTTTCCAAATCCTTGTTCGAGGATGTTGATTTATAGTTTAGCAATCTGAAGGCATTTTCTATTTTTTCGTGGAATGATTTTCATCGTGTATTCCTAAGATATTGGGTTGAAAACAAATATTTTAATCAATATTTTATCAAACTTAATAATATGAGAAGAGGAAAGGAAGAATCCCTTGCTACATTCAATAGGAGCTTCCATAATTTTTATTGCAGTATGCATTTGGATATCCATCCTTATGAAACTGCTTCCATGGTATATTATACACTAGCTCAGCATCTTGAGTTGTTCCTTTATCTTAGAGAGAGGAAATCATCATCCCTTGAACAAATGTTTACTAATTCTAAGGAGATCGAGGATAATTTTAGAGCCTTTGGGAGGTTGCCAAAGCAGTTTTGGAATGAAAGTTTTAAAAAAAGTAAAGCTTATGAACAAAACGAATCAAATTTGGATGCAGATCAACTAGAAGAAGGATATGTATGGGAAGATGTTTATGAACATAAGTCGTATTTGGGATAACTTTCTGCATCATTTTCATATTTCAATTATTTTTTAGGTCTTGAAATTGTTTTTTCCACTAATGAGAATGCAGATTTTTATGCTCATAACTTATACCAGCAAGGTGAATTTACAAATACAATTAATTGTTTTTCTAGCTATGCGCCAAGAGATGATTGTGTTTATGAGGATGATCATGAGGGTCATTTTTCAAAGCATAATTTTCTTTATGGAAATCTTTCAGTTGATCATAGTAGGAACCCTTTTAATCCTACTTTTAAAGTGTCACATGATTATTTTTTTAAGGAAACATTTTTTTTTCCAAAGCACCTAATCGTTCATATAGGAAATCACCATTCTTTGTTTGTTTATGATGGTCTCCAAGATTTTACATTTTCAAGTTTTGATCAGGGATTACTACATGATCAAATAAATCTGGTTTCTCCTGATTATCATGGGGAAGGGTTGTTGTTGTTGAAGGAGAAAGGAGGTCACCTTTTTCTTAGCAAAAGAGAATTCACGCAGTGGCAATCACCTCATCTAGATCAATAGGTTTGTGATCTTGTTTTTGAAGACCTAGTAGCACTAATGTTGGAGTCTTATTTTTTAAATTCTTTGAATATTTTAGATTTCATTATATCGCTGGCATTTGAAGGTGAGTACGATTTTCCAAAGAATTTATTTCTATTGTTATCCATTAATCAGTTGTAGACATGTGATTCTATTAGTTGTGAAGCTAATTTCATGGCTACTATGGAAATTTTCTTTTACTTGAGAAAATTGGAGAGCTTGTTAGAGTAGAGTAATGTAGGATGAATAATCTATATTCTAAGAATTTGGTTTGTTTCAGTTTGTACAATATGGGAAGACTACAGTATGCAACAATATATTTTGTTTTCAGCAATGTGTTTTCAGAATTTGAATAAGTTGTAGAGGTTTGGAAGGTGTTGAATGACTCCATAGCCCAATGAGTAAGGCACAAGTCTACAAGTTCTTGGCAACTCGCAGGGAGCATACCATCCCCCGTGGAGCCCATGTTAGTATCAATATTTGTAGTGTCAAATTATGGCCTCAAAAGGTGATAAAGGAAGTTCCAAACCTCGATAACAAAATTCACTAAATTATCATTGCAATTGTTCTATTTTTCTCCATATGCTTGCCTATTTTATTGTGCTGTGCCTGTCACTTATTTGAAACATCCATTTCCAATGCCATCAAATAAATTCAAAATACAATTAATTGACAACAATATTCCCAAGAGTTCAACCCAAAACTATGATCAAATGCTTGACAGAGGTTCTTCTTATATATTTCTCATGATTTTGTATTTTGGTGCCGGACAAGTCAAGAAAAGATAGAGCTTCTGCAAAAAAATGGAGTAAAAAGAATAAGAAAGGCCAAACCCTATGATCAGATATGAAGGGGATAAGATCAAGAGAATAAAAAATAGTTCTCAAACCAAGGAGACAAGAAGGAATAGTTTGGATTTGCTGGCAAAATAACTACATCAGTTTTTCAAGAAGAGTTTGCAGTTTGAGAATTTCACCTTCAATGAAAATCCTCAATTTTGACTGATAGATTACTAATAATGGAAGAACCTTTTTATTTACTTGTATTTAAGTGACCATTCCTCCTTTTTTTATGATTAGTTGTAAATTGGGAAAGGAAAGGCATTAAAAATGTTCAAAAATGGTGTTTTGTATGTCACTACACGAAGATCTCTCAACTCTTCACACATAAAACAAAGGATTTTCTGGAAATGATTGTTTTTGCAGTCAATTTCAAACTCTGACTATGACCATATGAAGAGGTATTTTTAAAAAATGAAAGATTCTTTTCTGAAGCATGAATTCATATCAAAAAACCTCCCTAAGGTTTTACACAGGTGTCATGGTTTGGGAGATACAAAAATATCTTTACAACTCATTTTTAAGATTTGAAAATACAAGAATTTTCCTATTTTAGTCATCTTCTTTGGGAACATATTATGTGGAGATGGAGAGGAATTATTGAAAAAGGAAATAATATCTTATGAAAAACAAGTAAATCTACAAAAACCACTTTCAATGATTACACAGGTGTCATGGTTTGAGAGATACAATCAAATCTTTTCAACTCATTTTTCATATTTTAAAATTCTGGAATTTCCTAATTTTAGTTATTATTTTTGGGTATATATTCCACAAATATGGAGAGGTGATTTGGGAAAATGAAAGATTATTTTGTCAATAATAATCTCAAATACAAAAACCTCTCTCATTTTTCACACATCTATCACAATTTGGAAAATATGCAATGATCTTTGAGACCTATGTTTCCAGATTTTGTCAATATTTTGTTGCTACAAAATTCTATATTGTTTTTGAAATTCATGAAGATAGCTATCCCAATTGATCAAATCAGCTCAAGATATGATTTTTAGGTTGGGGATCAGATATTTCTCCCTGATATAATGCAATTCAAAACATTCTATATCAAATGATGTAGAAGAAGAAAGGGATGAATCCTTGTTTTGGGCTCGATGTGACATATCTTAAGACTGTTTTGATCTATATAGAATGTGTAAAGACTTCAATTGCTAATTAAATTAATGGTTAGTATGTTAGATTTTTTTTTTTATCATCTTCACGTTTTTCTTTAAACACCTAGCAGATGTTATATGAGCTTATGAAAAATGCTTTTGTGCTGAGAAGGTTGCTTTAATAGGCTTTAGTAATCTTTGCCACATTGGTGTTTTCTCCTTAAATCTTACTTAGAATGAATTATAGATAAAGGTTTTTCCTCTGCTGCATAAAGACATTAAAGACAAGATTTGTATTGGTGTATTTATTAGTCCTTTTTTTTCCCCTTGTCTCAATTACATCACTTAAATATTAAATCTCTAGCCATCTGTTTTGTATACCTAACTTGTTGCACTTCGATAAGTGGTCTTAACAGATTATATCATTATTATATTTAAAATAAAGAAAGGATTTATCCATATTGAAATACCTATTGAACATTTTGAAGCAAGGTGTGCCAGGCTTAACTCAATAGTAGTCTTGAGTTGACTTCTTGGCAGCTTACAGGGAGCATGCCATCCCCCATGGAGCCCATGTTAGTATCAATATTTATAGTGTCAAATTGTGGCCTCAAAAGGCGCTACAGGAAGTTCCATACTCTGTTAACAAAATTCACTAAAGTAGCACCACAACTATTCTATTTTTCTCCATATGCTTGCCTATTTTATTGTGCTAATCCTGTCACTTCTTTGAAACATCCATTTCCAATGCCATCAAATCACTTCAAACGCTAAGTAATTCACAACAAGATTGATAGGAGTTCAGGCCAAAAGTATGATCAAATGCTTGACATACATGTTTCTTAAGTATTTCTCAGGGTTTTGTATTTTGGTGTCGGACGGGTCAAGAAAAGGCAGAGCTTCTGCAAGAAAACAGAGTAAAAGGAATAAGAAAGGCCAAACCCTATAATACGATCTGAAGGGGATAATCTAAAGAGAATAAAAAATTGTCCTAAAACCAATAAGACAAGAAGTAATAGTTTTGATTTTCTAGCAGAAGAAGCTACATATATTTTTCAAGAAGAGTTTGTAGTTTGAGAATTTCACCTTCAATGAAAATCCTAAATTTTGACTAAAAGATGACTGATAATGGAAGAACCTTTTTTTTTTCCTTGTATTTAAGTTACCATTCCTATTTTTTTATGAATATTTGTAACCTAGGCAAGGAAATACGTTAAAAATGTTCAAAACTTGTTTTTTGTATATCACTACAGGAAGTTCCTGCAACTCTTCACACAAAAAACAAGGGATTTTCTAGAAATGATTGTTTTTGCAGTCAATTCCAAACTATGACTATGACCATAATATGGAGAGGTATTTTGAAAAACTAAAATAGGTTTTTCTCAAGAATTAACTCTTCTAAAAAAACCTCTATAGGTTTCTACACAGGTGTGATGGTTTGGGAGATACAAGAAGATCTTTACAACTTGTTTTTCAGATTTGAAAATACAAGAATTTTCATGTTTTAGTCATCTTCTTTGGGAACATATTATGGGGATTTGTAGAGGAATTATTGAAAAATGAAAGACATTTTTTCTCAAAAACAGGTTAATATACAAAAAAATCTTTCATTTCTTACATAGGTGTCATGGTTTGTGAGATATAGATAGATCTTTTCAACTCATTTTTCAGATTTTAAAATTTTGGAATTTCCTGTTTTTATTCATTATCTTTGGGAACCGATTCCAAAACTACGAAGAGGTATTTTGGGAACAATAAAGGGAATTTTGTCAATAATATTCTCATTTACAAAAACCTCTCTCATTTTTCACAAAACTATCACAATTTGGAAAATATGCAATGATCTTTGAGACCTATCTTTTCCGATTTTGCCAATATTTTGTTGGTGCATAATTCTAGATTTGTTTTTAAATTCATGAAGATAGCTATCCCAATTGATCAAATCATATCCAATTATGATTTTTAGGTTGGGTATTAGATATTTATCCCTCATATTGTGCAATCAAATCATATGTTTGCACATTTATAGTGGTTCAAAAACCAACTACTAGAAAGTAGGAACCTACTTGATTTTGCAAATTTCTTATCCCAAAAGTGTTGTAAATTGTTTCTATCTTTAGATAAGGGTGGATTTAGACCCCCTTAACTTTTGGATATCAAATGTACTATGTAATTACTATATATTATGGTGAAAAAAATAAGAAAAGGAAGAGGATTCAGTCCGAGAGACTGAGGGAGAGCTGGTGATGGAAACTTGATATATTATTTTAAAACTTTTTTTGTTCACCAAACCTTTATGCAAAGATATCAGCTAGAAATAAGCCAATGGTCAGTTTTTCCTCTAATTATGTGTAAATCATCTTTTCTTGTTCCTTTTCTCGAATAGGCTATGTTTCTATCAAGTATACGTTTGCATTTTCTATTCTAAGAAGGTTGTTGTGTAGGGTATTTTGTAACTTTTTGCACAAAGCTATTTGAGTCTTTAATTCATGTTTAGAAAGGTTTTCTGAATGTTGAATTATTCCTCTATTGTTAGACATATTGAAGAGCATGATTTTTTTTTATTATCTTACAATTTTGTTTCCCATATTTCTTCATCACATCCAACTATCTCATTTTTCTGATCTAGGTTTTATCAACATGATCTACTGCACATAGAAAATTGGTAGAAAGAGCCTAATCACAATCCTCCATATTTGATCCCACCACTCTCAAACATTTTAAATCTAAACCCTTATTGACAATTTTGAAAGAAGGTGTGCTAGTCTTGACTCTTTAGCAGTCAAGAGTCAACTTCTAGCACTAACATATTTTGGTGTCGTTGCAGAGAATCGAAGAATGAAGTGATCTTCCCTGGGAGAATGACATTGAACAGAAGCAACTCTTGATGGTAGATAGGAGCAGGACACTAGTTAGACTGCAATTTTCTACCTAACGACTCTAGTTTCATGATAGATGAATTTATTAACAACTTCACTAGTTTGAAATGGATGTTATTCTTGCTTAGAGGTATGAATTTTGTAATTTCTCAAACATCATTGGTTTTCCGCATCCAGTGCCTACTATAGCTGAATGGGATCACTATCTTCCCAAATTCAAAGGAAGAAGGCATGATAATCCTGGAGAGCACTTATTAAATTTTCATAAATTCATGCTTGAACATGATCTTGTTCACGAGGATGTCTTAATCAAGATGTTTAGATTCTGTTTGCAAGAACATGCTCGTGAATGGTGTCAATCCCTTCCTGTTGCTAGTATTCATTCACTGAAGGAATTTCATGCTACATTTAAGAAAATATAATATGTTGACCTTCCTTATGAAATATGTTGTCATGATTTTGATTTGTTATGTAAAGGATATTATAGTCATGAAGAATATGCTTGTGTTGAAGAGCTTGAGAAGGATATTACTTCAGATCATATTATTGAAGATATAGTTCTTCCTTCTTTACCTATTTTTCATAATGAAGAATCTGATGAGAATAATGTTTTTCCTCTTCAAAACACAACATTGCCTTATGATTTTCATGAAATTCCTGCTATTCTAAATGTTGCAAATGCGTCTCTTTTTCAAGGAATTAATCAGTAGTTTAAAGAGTTTTTTTATTCCCTTAGTGGTTGTGAAGCATATGATTTTCATAAGTTATTGCAAGGAGAGCAAGAGCAACCCAATCTTATTCATGTAGTGGGTTTCAAGCATCATCATTTTATCTTTTAAATTAGTTAAAATCTTGCCATGTTCTTCAGGATCCAATAACATCCTAGATGGATTTGTCATTTCCACAGATCCCAAATGTTGCAAGTTTTAGCATCTCATCTATTTCTAGCTGTGAGTACATGTTTTTTGTGGAATTTTCGTTGTTCATGACATACTCTCTTCATGTCCTCTTACTTAGATGCAAACAAGGATTACATTTCATCAGTCAGATGATTTTATGGCTTCATTGGAAATCTAATTACACTTGATCAAGAAACAATTCAGTTGATTGCAGTATGAGTAGGAATGTGCATAAATAAGCTTGCAATGCAAGTATTTGATTTTTAGTTTCAGTACAACATTCGGTTTATATTTGGTTTGCAGCAATATGTTTTGGTTTCAGAATAAGTTGCAGAATTTTGTAATGAGATGAATGACTCCATAGCCCAATTGATTAAGGCATGGGTCTTATTGTTCTTGGCATCTCGCAGGGAGCATGCCATCCCCCATGGATCCCATGCCAGCACTAATATTTTCATGATCATATTTTTGGTCTTAAAAATTCATATTTTTCTTGTATAAAGATAATAAGGTCTTCTTAGCATTGTTTTGTCCATATTAAGATCATATGAGGGGTTTTAAAGTCTAAAACTAAGATTTTGAAAATGGCTCTACAGGAAGTTACTGTGGCACAACCTATTTTCAGGCAAATGACACAGTTTTGGAGGATGATTATGAGAGAAACCACATATTCAACCTATTTAATTGCTGAGGTGAGTTGGATTTAGCCTCGAAAAATGCCCTCCAGGTATGAGAAGTGGTTTCCTAAGTTCGTTGGTAATGATGTAGTCAGCGTTGAGGACCATATGAGCAATTTTTGGGCCTTTTTCCAGCTTCATCTCATCATTGATGACACTGAATACTTGGAAATGAAGTTGTTTTCTACTACCCTCTATGATAGTGATAGACGATGGTATAATGGTCTTCTTGATGCTAGTATTACATCTATGGATAAATTAGAGGAATAATTCCTCAAAATATGGAGTGTTAAGGAATACCCCAACATGTTTCTAAAAAGGATTAGCAACATCATAAAATATGAGAATGAAACTGTTAGGGAATTTCATGATAAATTTTAGAGGCTAGTACAATAGATCCCATCAAGACACCACCCTTCAAACAAATTTCTTCTCTTTCTTTACACCAAATCATTTAGAGGACAAATGGGTTTCCTTATTAGAGACAAATCTCCTAAAATAATCCAAGAAGCCGATGAGATGGCTATGAAGATTGCAAATAACCTATCATAATCCAATGTAGAACCTTTCTCCACCCGAAGAGTCAATATGTATGCTAAACCCAAAGTAGTCCACAATGTTGAGGCTACCTCAGATATTGGCGCTAGCTTGGAAAATTTGCAATTAACTGTAGATGGAATGGTAAAAACCCAAGAGTTAATGATGAATAGGATTCTCAACCTAGAAATATCCCAACAACAAGCTCCTAGAACTCCTTATAAGGGGAAATTCCAAAGGGGTGGTCAAGGTTTCAATCCCAAGAACGATGAAGAGGTCCCTAACACTTTAGTTGTTAATATTTATGCCATTATTATAGTTCTTTTCATTTCAATAGATAAGAGCAACGTAAGAACAAGATCACTGAGAAATAGACATTCACAAGAGACACAACATTTATC
>JZKD02S2429874.1:281463-291977 GCA_000966675.3 Picea glauca
AGTTTGATTCTCCTATTCCCTTGATGGGATATTGATAATCATCTCCAAGAGTTAATTTCTGAGAAAACTTCTTTTCTGAAATACAAGAGAGAGTATTTTTCTTACCTGTCATATGTTTTGATGCACCACTATCAATGATCCATGTGTCCTCTCCAGGTGATACAGATCCTGAGAGAGATGAGATCAATACATGGTCCTTAATCATCTTCATAGGTGGTTCTTCATCTTTGGCTATGTGAGCATGTTGCCTTTTGTGCTTCCTCTTGTACTCTTCTCTTCTGACTGGAAAATTATTCGCCTTGTGTCTCATCTTATCACAATGATAGCATTTTATAGATGAGAGATCTCGTCCCTTGCATTGTCCTTTCTTCTGAAAATTTCTTGAATGAGATTCTTGGTTGTTGAATTTGTTTGATGGTTGCGGTTCTCTATGAGATTCCCTTTTGAAGTAGGGTTTCTTCCTTCCTCCTTTTGTATGAGTAGCTAGGGCTTGATCATTGTCTCTTGATAGTAGTGCTTCATGGTTGACTACCCTTGTCTCTTCTTGGGCACATTCTTCCCATAGGCTCTCAAACTGTAGCTTCTCCTTTATACCACATATTGAATGGATTAAAGAATCCCAAGGTCTTGCGAGAACATTTAGGGATGTTATTACGAATTCATCTTCATCGATGGTGTCTCCAATCACTTTCAACTGTTCTTTTATTTATGAGATTCGGGAGAAATATTCTTGAATCATTTCTCCTTTCTTCATCTTGGTATTCTTCAATTGAGTTCTTAGATTCATCTTTTGATTTATGTTCTTTCCTTCATATAGTTTTGTTAGAGAGTCAAGCATTTCCTTCAGAGTCTTCTTGGATGATACATACAGGATCAGGTGGTCTTTGATTAAATCTGTGATGATTCTTTGAGCCCTGATTGAGTCCTTATGATGCTTCGCTTTCTCTACAGCATCTTCAAGTTCCTCCACTTCTTCTTTGAAAATTTTTGCTAGGTCATTCTCTGCAAGGATCAGACCGATCCTATACTTCCAGGTATGGAAGTTGTCTATGCCTTCTAGTTTCTCAACAAGATTTGTGCTTCCAGACATCTTGTACTTGAGGCTATGAAAATGACCAAAAATTGAAAATCCTTAGAATCAAATTTTGACCTTATCAGGAGGTGCGCTTGGCTGAGACGAGTAGCCTGGTATCCTTGAATCTGAGAAAATCCAATTTTTACCTCGTCAAATCTTATCTGTGGATTTCTAGACTGGTGCTTCTGGTACTTCTGATACTCTGGTACTTCTGGTACTTTTGGTACTTTTTTGAAACTAGGGTTTCACTTTCTGGGAGATCCAGCCACCAAAAAGGTGCACTCTAGGTGCCAAATTGATCCTGGGGGGAGAGCACAACTTTCTAGGTGTTTAGGGAGCTAAAAAGAGTTACTTTTGCAAAACCCTAATTTGTAGGTGTTGCAACAGTGACGTTTTTCCTCTTGCAAATTGTTCTTCCTTCAAGTTGGCTCTAATACCATGTTAATGTTTATGCCATTATTATAGTTCTTTGCATTTCAATAGATAAGAGAAACATAAGAACAAGATCACTGAGAAATACACATTCACAAGAGACACAACATTTATCCTGGGAAACCCTCTAGGGGAAGAAAACCCAACAAAGACTTCCTTATCATAAATAGCTTATACAATGTTCAAGAGATAACTCAAACCAATACTGATAGTCCTCCCTAAGAGATGTGCCACTCTTCTTCTCCTCTCTCTAACTGGTAATTGCAGCTTGACTCATAAGATAATGAGCAAGTGAGTTGTGTGTTTAAAGTGAGGCACTAGCCTTCTTATATATACAAGACTGGAACATGTGAAAGGGTTTCACTGGCAGGGCTGACCTCTCACTATGGGTGGGTAAACCCACCTTTAATTAATTCTGGGTCTTCAATAATAACTGTTGGGGCCGACTTCTTATTCTGCCTATTACAATTGTTCGATGACCAATCCACAAAAGGGGATTTGGTCATAATACACTTATCAACATAATTAATCCACAATGGGGATTAATCCTAATAACAAAATAACAATAATAATAATAATTCTCTTCCCAGTTACATTATTTCAACATTAGACCCTTCAAACACAGCTGAGGAGAAACCATGGTGTTTTCAATGAAGAGAATCACATTCGGAGCATGAATTCCCTCTGAATAATGGTGAACATGATCAAGTCAATGTTATCAACCATACAATTGAAGAGCCACAATATTTCCTTAATATCACACCTGAATAACGTGAAGAATTCATAAATGAGGCAACCGGGAAAGCTAGGATGGAGGTAATCAATAGCCTTGATCAAGAGTCAAGAGAGAGGTTGAAAAAAAAAAAATTCCAAGTGTATACTAGGCAAAATCGAATGAAACAAACTCTCTATACTAGAACTATAGTGTTGGCCCTTAACCAAGTTTTGGAGAACTTGGGTCATGTTTGACCGATTTTGTGACTTCAACAGGTTGGTCGAAGGCAAAACACCTAGGCGAAGTGGAGATCACGGGATCTCCACCCCTTTTGCAGTCTTTTTGGGTCTAGGGTTTATGTGACAGGTATGGAATGTTGGTCCATGGGTTTACCCATGCTTTGGCCCCTTTTGTAGTGTATAAATAGATATCTAGGTGATGTAAGAAGTAGTTGCTAGTGGTTGATGGATTAGTGATAATGTTAGCTAAGTGTGATCAATAGTTGGATATATGTGATTAAGTTAGCTCTGTGCATACTGTGTGCTAGGAACTTGTAGAGCTAGGTGCAAGTGATTGTAATAAGGCTCGGTGCCTAGATCTACTCGGGGAAGGAGGATCTGGTGAGGTGCACACGGATCTCCTGTTCTATGCAGAGTTGGTTTTGATTCTCTTTGCATGTAAGGAGATTGATAGAAGATAATAAATAAGAAGAAGAGTCGGTGGACGTAGCCCCATGCTGGGGGTGAACCACATATATCCTTTGTTATGGTTTCTTTATGTAACTAATGTGATTTATGCTTAGTACTCTTATCTTTATGTATGTTAGATGCATCTGATATAGTAGCTTAGTTCTTAGTAATGTGAATGAATGCTAGATTTGATATATTTCTATGTGCTAAGTGCTTGGATGTATTAGATCTTGTTTCATACTACACTGCTATGTAATTAAGGTTTTACCTACGATGTGAATAAAGGGTTAAATACTAATGATTTATATCTTCTAAGTTCTTTGTTAAGTACTGTAATCACATATCTGTGTCCCAGCTAGGTTGCAGACACTTGAGTCCTGAAACCATCCCTGCCTCTACCTTGGGTGAGACTTCATCTGCTTCACAGGTATTGCCGAAAGGGCCAATAGTTAGGGTTTTGTTGGTGCCTTGTTGAAGCGTTGAACCCTGGGTCTACCCTTGTGCCAACAAATGGTCCCATTTCCGGGACCTGAAACTGTGATTGCTAGGAACCAAAGAAAAGAGAAAGCTCTGTGTGTAGATCTATTGCTGTGATGCACATTATTCTACTTGACTTGCGAAGCTCTATGCTAAGAAAGGAATCATATATGAAGAAAAGAGGTACGATCTTAAATCTTTGTGCTCTAATAAAGGTAAGATAAGTGGAAATTTTTGTTTAGAAAGAATGGATCTAGGTATGTATGATAGATTTGGTCCTAGTCTGAAAGCTAGGGCACATATCGAAGAAAGAAGATATGATATGAATAGATCTGATAGAAATAGTGAAAGATATGTTATTACTATGCATAGAAAGAATTGTTGGACTAACAAATGGATGCAAGATCGTAGAAACAAAATATTGTAGGTCCATCACTGTGATCCCAGTGTGCAGTACAGGAAAGTTTGGGGATCATTCAAGAGAAAGAGAGGATTAACTCTTTGTTATATTTACACAAGACTGAGACATCCTGCTAAGGAATGCCTTGGTAGAAACCCTATTTGTCTTTGTTGTAAAGCTATGGATCATGAAGCTTTGGATTTCCCTATAATTATAACTAAAGTTGAAAATATGAACATAAGATAAGAAAATATTGAGGAAGTCCAAGAGACTAAAAATATGCTGAAAAAACAGAAATAATAAGAGGCTATATTATTACAGATGAAAGAAACACTTAATGATCATAGAGACACCAGTTTATCAGAAATCTTAAAAGAAAAAGAGTGCATAGAAACAAGAATAGGAGACTTCGACATAGACTATGTATTGGATGCAGAAACACCGATGAATATCATGACAGAAAGTACTTGGGAAACCTTAGGAAATCCTGTTATGGTTCCTTCATTGGGAGGAATAGGATTGTTTAAAGGAAAGATGATAACCCTATGTGGAATACTTGACCATGTACCTATGATTTCTCATGGAGCATCGATAGAAGAAGAATTCAAGGTCATTAAGTTTGTTGAGAACAATGACCCCTTTTCACTTTTTCTAGGAAAGACCTAGATTGAGAAGGATTAGACCCGAAGGAAAGAATAAGAGGAAGATATAGAACATAAGAAGCAAGAAATGAAGGATTTCATGGATAGAATAACAGCGCACTTAATATAAGAGAAGGAGGACAAGTTGAAGAAACGCAGGGTGAGAGACCGGGTTGCCAAAGTTGAAAGAACGTAGGTAGACTTGATGAACCTATCCATACAGGAAAGTAGAACACCTACTCCAGAACGAGAGGAAGTATTACCCTCAAACCTTGTGAAAGGATCCCACATCTGTGAACTTACTATGTTAAGTACAAATAAGAATAACAATGGAAAGAGGAACCCAATAACTTAGATTACAGGAAAGAAGCTCAGAAAGATCAACAAGAAGAAATCTAAGTTAGAAAAATTACAGGAAGTTCCAGAGAGGACTTCGTAGAAGGAAGGTGTGTCGAACTTGAACCTCGTCGGGATATCAGAACAATGCAGATTGGCACTTCACCATGGTGGAAAAATATGACCATTGGAGGTGTCCTGACCATTAGAACGATGCTCCAGAACAACTAGAAATGGAGTTATTGCCGAAACGTTCTCCATTATACCATTGGGTTTTCCATTAGATCGTTGGGAGAGAGTTATTGATGGAATCACATTGACTAAGGCATTCCTACCCATTGGAGGAGTCTGTTATGGTATTGTCTATTTAACCCGTCAGATGTCTCACCAAGAACACTTTTCCAATTTTGATTAGCCAAGCCCACAAAAAACTTACTATTACCATGTTGTACCTATTGAGAACTCACCACCCATTCTGTTACATTGAGTGTATGTTCACCAACCTAAGATATTCAATTTTGCATGTGCATGTCAGATGACATTAGCGCAGTAGAAAAATTCATGGAAGAGATTCTCATAGATCTCATGGCTGAGAAGGTGATGTCCGCAGGTGTACAAGATTCATCAACATGAGGATTGTAAGCATCCCCATCAACTGTGCAATGCCAGTCTAGCTGACCTGCTGCTGAGAAACATAGCAAGCATCGTGATGACTTAGCGAATGTGAAGCTCATCCCACCAATCCTTCCTGACTAAATCCTACCTCTGGCTGGCGCGATGAGTCATGATAGTGTCTCGAGGGACTTTGACTACACATTGATCACTACGTACCTACCGAAGGGGATACGCGCAATCAAACTACAGTTGGAGACGATTCTGACATTGAAGATCAATGACTATAACTTGGGACATTGCAAGAACTACGACATGCTTGCACCGCATAAGTATTTAACCAAGACAAAGGGGAATAAGTCAAAGATAATCCCCCAGCCATGGACCATGGACATCGCAAGGTCCATGATCCTCAACATGATGAAGTTACCACACTTTGGAATGCATCAGGAGTTTAACACGTGCGTTAAGCTTCTGCTGTCGTGCTTCCATGGCAGTTATATGTGGCTGGACATATGCATCACTGTAGATCCAACATTGATCCATAGGATCACTGGATTAAGAATGCAAGGAATAGACCACCCAGGGAAGGTTGTAGATCGTTCCCTAGTGCAGCGAATCAAAGACACCTATGACGATGTAAAAAAGGGGAAATGGGGATACAAGGTAGCCTCCATACAGAATGGCACAGTGCACCTAGTTTTCGAGCTGATCACTGGTAAGCTCATTAGAAAGAATAGTCCAACAAAGGTCACGAGGTTCGTCATAGACCTCTTAGGTAAATGCATTGAAGGGCTACAAATGAACTGGGTGAGCTACCTCGTCAACCAGTTAGAGAAATACTATAGTGAAGCTTAGGATCAGGGCTATGAGTTTCATTTCAGCTAACTGTTGATTCTCATCACCTTCATTGCTTGGGAGATGCTAGAAGGAGTGACCTTCCTTGAAATTGAGTCATCCGAACCACTATCTATGAATTTCACTACGTTATGGTATTCGAGTGACATGGTGAAGCAATGATAGTCAAAAGCGGTGTTCCACATCTATTATCTACAGTTGAAGAGGGCTATTGAATCCTTCCCTCGCATGACACCGAATACATTGCATCAGTTCAGGAAATTTTTTAAGTTCCGCTTAGATAGGCATTTCATATATATCACTACACACAGATACGAACACAAGGAGGAACTGCAGAGTTATTATAAGCTCACTGAGGAAGATATGGGGGAAATAATTAAGGAATGGCCTATAAAATTATTGGTACTAGTCGACCAGAAAGAAATGTCTGATCCCGACCTCATCTGAAGTCTTGTGGCCACTCGTGAAGAGTATGATGCACCCAACATCAATAGAAGGAAGAAGAAGGAAGAGGTATAGGAGCTTAACAGTGCATCAAAAGAGACTACTTCAGATTCACCTGGAGGGGGAGGGGGTGACAAAGTATACAAAGAAGAGGACAACGGGGAAAAATACAAGTAGAATTAGGGCGAAGGAACACCACCTAAGGATCCCATTGATGAGGTGGAGAAATCCAAGAAGAGAAAGGGTTCCCCCACAAAACCTTCATCGCGGAAAAAGTCAAAATCTACTAATCCCAAGTTGCATACTATGCTCACAGTGGATGACATCGACCTCATCATCGCCATTGTATCAGATACTTCAGAGGATATTTTATAATGCAACAAAGAAAAACAAGAGACCATGTATGATAGGATCGAAGAAGAACTGAAAGGGGTACAACAATCCCTCTACTATAGCCGTGCAACATCTACTACGCCATCATCATCTGAAGGAATTGAGTTGGGAGATGAGCCTGCCCAACTACGTAGAATAGGAGATACGACCAAAGGTCGCCTTCATCATTTACAGGAAGAAAAATAACAAGCCACAGAGGCCCTGAAGAGAGAAAAGGAGGAATCCATAGAGAAATGATGGGTTTCGCAACAAGAAAAAGACGACCTCCAAGCGAAGTTTGCAGAGGATACAATGCAAATCTAGAAGGAGAAGGAACAACTTCTCACAGAGAAAATGGGAATTAAAAAAGTAGTCACTAGATCATGTCGCTTTGTGACAGGCTTAGGGAAGAAGACACAATGGAGAGTCAGGTGGGGAAACTCACTGAAGCTATTTAGCATCTTCAAGCAAGAATCGTGGAACTAGAGTTGCAAGTAGTGCCAAGAACTCAGCAGGAAGTGCGCAATCAAAGAGAAGAAAATGCTAGGAGAAGAGTTGAGAGAATCGGGGCATTGGCCTTGGAATGCAAACAACTCAACAATCGAAGTGCGTAGACCTACTAGCACCTTGTATAGGACCCTAAACTAAATACATTAGAGTCACAACTACAAGGAAGCGAAGCAATAGGAAACAATAGTGCAAGAACAACTAAAGCCACTGTCAGTGGTCCAAAGGATGAAAAGGTCCCAACAGCAACACACGGTTCAACAATAGGTCCATGCCATCCAGAGTAAAGTCATGGAAGTGACCCAAAGGCTCCAGCCAATGTAGGATGAAGCTCACACACTTTTTGAGGAGATTGAAAGATAAGGCGCACACCTAGAACAAGTGCTAACTTCGGTGGAACAATGCTTGGTAGGACCTGTGAATGAGAAAGTTATTCAGGAGTTTGTCACACAGGAGGATATGGCAAAACAAAATATCGAGGAATCTTAAGATAAGCTCGATTCCTTTGAGGCAAAGTTAGATAGATCATAATGACTCGGGTTGACTCACAAGTGAGTGTTGGGGGCTTGTTGGCCCTTGACTAAGTTTTGGAGACCTTGGGTCATGTTTGACTGATTTTGGGACTTCGACAGGTTGGTCGAAGGCAGAGCACCTAAGGAAAGCAGAGATCATGGGATCTCAACCCCTTTTACAGGATTTTTGGGTCTAGGGTTTATGTAACGGGTATGGGATGTCATCCCATGGGTTTACCCATGCTTTGGCCTCTTTTGTAATGTATAAATAGATATCTAGGTGATGTAAGAAGTAGTTTCTTGTGGTCGATGTCTTAGTGCTAATGTTAGCTAAGTGCAATCAGTAGTTGGATCTATGTGATTAATATAGCTCTGTGCATACTATCTGTTGGGAACTTGCAGAGCTAAGTGCAAGTGATTGTAAGAAGGCTCGATGCCTAGAGCTACTCGGGGAAGGAGGATCTGGCGAGGTGCGTGTAGATCTCTTGTCCTATGCGGAGTTGGTTTTGATGCTTTGTTCATGTAAGGAGATTGATAGAAGATAATAAAGAAAAAGAAGAGTTGGTGGACGTAGGCCCATGCTGGGGGTGAACTAGGTATATCCCATGTTATGGTTTATTTGTGTAATTGATGTAATTTATGCTTAGTACTGTTATCTTTATGTATGTTTGATGCATATGATATAGTAGCTTAGTGCTTAGTAATGTGAATGAATGCTAGATATGATCTATTTCTATGTGCTAAGTGCTTAGATGTATTAGATCTTATTGCATACTGTGTTTCTCTGTAATTAGGGTTTTACCTGTGATGCGAATAAAGGGTTAAATACTGATGATTGATATCTTCTAAGTTCTCTATTAAATAATATAATCATAGATATGTGTCCCAGCTAGGTTGCAGACACTTGAGTCCTACAACCACCCCTGTCTCTACCTCGGGTGAGACTTCATCTGCTTCGCAGGTGTTGCTGAAAGGGCCGGTAGTTAGGGTTTTGTTGGTGCATTCTTGAAGTGTTGAACCCTGGATCTTCCCCTATGCCGACATACATCTTCACAACAAAAACCTTAATCTATGGAATTAATTCAATAACTGTGCATTAGAGTATTGATCCCACAACACATATGTGCACACAACCATCATAGCATCATGTGTCAATTCTGATTTTGTTGTGTGTGTAGTCTATACCCTTGAAAACACACATGCAAATATAGTCTCCTATGCACATCGGTTACTTTCCTTCACACCTAGCCTCCCAATCCTCTTCTTGAAGAATCATAACCAAAAACACAAGTTTAACTTAACAAGCGAGGATATCAGCAACTAACATATTCATGCAAAACTACTAACACAATATATAGGTACCATACGTACATGTAAAAGAAACATTAAACAAGGTAACAACAATTACTTATATGAAACTACATACAATAATTATCCCATATCATGCATAGAAAATTATGCACACGGTAAACAAGAAAATCACATAAAGAACACTTATCTTTTATAAAAGTCACCAACTTCATGCATGAATCAGATGTTCCTCCCAACCATAAACTATATTTCTCATAAAATTTTAGCAATAGGTCACCCCGATCTATGGCTCAACTTCACTAGGGAAAAAGGGTTCCTAGCATCAAGCTAAGGTATGAAAATCAACATAATTGCTTAGTCATAAGTGTTCATTGATGAAACTATCCCACAATCCCTCATTCCCCATGCACGTGTCACACCCAAGGAGGTGTGCCCATTCTCTGGTCAATAGTCTTTCAACTTCCCCACTTCCCTTTTGAGGGTTACCATCAACAGGCTAGACAACAAGTCTCTAAGTCCTATGACTAATTCTCAGCGCACCAGGGAACAACTCTTAGCAAAACTCTCACCTCAAGAGTATGCTCATGGGTCCGACAACCACTTCACAACAAGAAATATCTCACCCAGAGAAAATACTCATGGCCTATTAACCCAACTCTTCTACAATAGAATTATGTTTACATCACCATAACTCCTTACAATCTTCTATGTGCATATAAGGTAATAATTTGATTTTTGATACAGTCTCACCCTATTATGCTCATGAGAGCCTGGTACATCAATTATCTTAGAACAATGGAAAATATCCTCCAAAATACACTAATTCCAACAATGTATATTGCATTCCTTCCACTTGACACATGTCACCTTCAGAAGTATCTTTAAGCTACATGGTGACCCATTCCCTACCCTTAGAAACTTAGGATAAAAACATATCCACATTACACTTTTCCAGAAATAGTATTAAAATATTCCCCAAGACTTACGACTCACCCCCATTTTCCCTTTTCCATTGGAGTTTCCCCCCAATCTCTTTTCATCTGAGTCTAACTACACTCAATGATGCAATATTATATTAATAACTGAGTATAATTACATGGATTGGCGTATTTCCCTATCTATGTCTAGGCTCT
>JZKD02S2429874.1:292072-302926 GCA_000966675.3 Picea glauca
TATATATATATATATATATATTCTCTACACACTTGCATTCATTACTGCGCACTTTGCCAAGTGCGTGCAACACAGTGCAATGTATGCACTTACCCAGGTGTGCACAACACAGAAAATGTGTGCACGTTGTTACCACCATAACAATTTTCAGACAACATCCAAGTCTCAAAAATTTAGCAAAGAGATACATCATTGTAGAAGCATGATAGTTTGGAGAATAAGGTCACATAGGGCGGCATATGGACAAATATAGTGGAGATGTCGGGGTGATGGGACCATCCAACCACAGATCTTAGATGCCATAGATCAATGGTCAACAATCATATCGGGCAATGAAATAGCGCGGGGGTTAATTGTTCAAAGTTAGGACTGGGAAAACTATTGTGGTTTCAATCGTGGATGCGTGGCGCCCTCAGAGGCACATCGGGGTGAAAAGAGGTCTACCTAAAACCATTTTTTCCAACCCCCAATATTGAAAGTTGATGAGACTCAGTGGACCATAGATCACCTGCTAATTTGCATTAATTTTTTCCCAATGAATCTTGTCCTTGTGTTATTTTTCAAACATTTTCACCAACTCCGTCAAGCTCCCATCACCTAAATCCTTCACCTAATGGATCATCCAAAACAACCATGTACTCCAAGAGTCAAAAGTTGGCAAAAATCCCAAGCCTATACCTAGCCTTAATTCTTATCTAAATCCCTTAGTTCCATCACTTCATTCAATTTTATCCTTATTTTCATATTCTCGTTGAAAATAAAAAATATTCATTTTATTAAGCACCCTTATCCTATCCACAAAATCATGTATTAAGCCTCATATGCCAAAATTTCTTCGAAAATATAAAAGAGGGGTTTTTTATTATTAATATATATATATTTATATTTATATTAATATTTAATCCAATATTTAATTTATGGAATCATGTCAAATCATGGGCACAAATATCAATTTATAATGTGGAAAATTCAAAGGTTGGATGGAGAGTGCACATACATATAAGGGATTGAAGTAACGAGGAGGTTAATTATGTGAAGGCAGGTTGGGGAAAATTACCGTAGTTTATTTGGTAGACACATGTTTTTACATGGAGCACATCGGACGTAAAAGTAGATTGAATTAAACCACTCCAGCCAAAGCTTGATGTAATAAATGCACCATTTATCATATGTGCAATGTGCAACATTTTTCCAGGAGTGCATTTCAACAACAAATATGAAATTTCTAATAAATGAAATTCCTCGTCACGGTAGAAAGGTTTTACGGAGGCAAGACTCAAGTTTTACAAATTAAAGAAATTAATGTTTATTTCCATGAAAAAGATTTAAATGGGAAGATGTACGTGAAAGAAGACTTGGATAATTATTTATCCCAAGATTTACAGAAGTAAAAGAAGAAGATAAAACGTATTTTACCAAAGATGGTAAACTCGAAAAAACACATAGTAAATGTTTTTCCACAGTGAAACGGTAAATGGGAAAAAAATTACACAGTAAATGTTTTTCACGGGGAAATAGTAACAGTAAGTGTTTTTTACAGTGAAATGGTGAATTGGGCCAAACAATAAATGGTCTTAAAAACCATGGACATGAATTAAATTATGGAAATTTAATTCTACAGGATAGAAGAATATTTGGAAATATTTTTATTTTAAATATTTAATGAGAATATGGATAAATGGGATTAAATTTGAAAGATTATAAGTGACATTTCAAAGAGAACGTGGCACTGCAAGGAGCTGAAGCGTCAGAGGAATCTGTAGGGATCATGAAACATATTTTTATGAAAACTGTCATTTGTAATCATTGTAGAAGATGAAACGTTTCATTTCAATTATTGTAACTGGTTGCATACTGAAGGAACTCAAATTTTATAAGAGTTAGAGGTTCTGAGTGTATTAATGGTGGGCATAAGTGCAAGGGCATAGTTCTGGTTGTTTTGAACTTCATTGTAATTTTCTAGGGCTGAATTGAATACATATGCAACAACTTTGAAGTCTCTATGAAAAGATTCTAATGGTGGTGATATGAGTTTAGTCTTCCCTCATTGTATGTATTTCATGTGTTTCTTTAATTCCATTTAGACTGTTTGTTGTTTAATCAGAGAGTTAAAGGCCTAGAATTCATCATTTGATGCTCTTGTCTTAAGAAATTTAAATTGTGTATGTTTCTTCTTAGCTAATTTAGAATTCATTTTCGTAATTCGCTGATGCAATTATCTATTTCTATTTCCTCTTACCATTCTAGTTAAATTCAAGTTATAACTCAGATTCATTGCCTCATTTAGCCTTTATCCTTTAGATATTTCTATAGGCCAATCAATGTTTTTATTCAATTTCAAAAATTTGACTCCATAGCCCAAAGTGTTCCTCCCCTTCCTTGCCAACAATTTTATTAAAACCCCCCAAAACAAACCAAATCTAGCCACTGATTTCCAAAGAAACATCAAGTGACATGAGAGATCCCTCTCTAAGTTGATCAGGCTAGTGCTTCATCTCTAAAGTAGGTTGGAATAGTTACCTCTGTCATTTGTTTATCAACCAAAACAAATTTATAGAGTGCTAACACACCATACCTTTCAAAACACTTCTCTCCACGCTATTATAATGCATGCAACACCAAAACCAATTGTCAATGACTCACCAGCCTAAATGTATATTTACATTTATACTTGTTTCCAAAGGCTCACCAAACTATATGTACAATTATAAAGGGTTTCGTATTAGGGACATTACACTCCCCTCCCCCTTATTTATGCACTCTCCTCAGTTCATCAAATGCACGTGTACATATGAAATTTTAAAACTTTTCAAACAGATGAGGATATTATGCTCGCATAGCATCCTCATGCTCCCAAGTTTCATCCTCAAGACCATACAAGGTCCATTGGACCTTTACTAGCTCCATGGATCGATTACGAAGCTATTTTATTTTTCGATCCAATATGCAAACCAGTCACACTTGAAATCCTCCTTATGGCTCCACCTAAATCCCATTCTAATCAATGACATGATTAGCATCAAGTGCATACTTCTTAAGCAATGACAAATGGAAAACATTATGAATACATAATGACTTTTTGTGTGTAGTTGTAAGACCCTAGGCTTAGTTTATCTAACCTACAAATCCCTTCAGACACCGACCCTTTCAGCATCACCTGCATGCAAATGAAGTCTCACCTAAGAAATGTTAGAAAAAGAGGACCGCGGAGAAATAAAATAAAACAAATGCGGAAACAAAACACAAAAGATACATAATACAATAGAGACACATATTTACGTGGTTCACCTAGTGTGGGATACATCCACCAGAGAAATTGTCAGGTCCTTCCTTTATTATTATCCAGAAAATGAAGGGATACCTACAACAAAACTTGTTGTAACTTATTCTTCTTTCTCTCACAGTCTACTCTTTCATAATACAATAGTCACCATAATGCATAGCCACAATACATATCCCTCATAATAGAGGGTTTCCTTCTAGGGAAAAAACCCCGCACATAATTTTCACCGTTAGATCTGCAACCTTAAAATGAACGGTCTAGATTTACAATGAAATTACAATATACATTTACAAGGAAAGAGTGTACATACTTATGGAGTATAAACACGGATGAGAGCAAGTACCTCTAAATCGGGCTCCCCAACCAACAAGAAATCTATTGGGGTTGCAACAACCAAGTTTTTGTAGTAGTGAGGGCATGTGAAGTGATCGCCTTATTCATTCTTATGTATCTGTTATGTGTGCATTATCATGTGTTTTTTATTCCTTGATTAATCAATGAATTTAGTTATATAACACTATTATACTACAAATTGAAACATAAACTATTTACCATGATATCCATAACCACTGCGCATTGATCATATAGTAAATAGATCTAGTCTAACATTCATACAAAGAACATCCATGATTGATCACATAAAAATACAAACAAACATAGTAATTAATGTGGTTCACCCAGCTTTGGGATATGTCCACAATGATTGGATTCTTTATTATTCTTTCTATAATCATCTTAGGATTGCACATTGCGCTTACAATTAATATATCATGCTATCATTCCCCACCTTCCCTATTCACTCTGTAGTCCACACCTCTCTCTACAACTTCTACCTAAACAATCAGACATAATCTCTCTCATTCTCAGTCTATTATGTCACTCTCTTCGCACGATGTCAACAACCTATTCTATCCAACCCATTACATATTTATACATGGATTCTAGGGCTCAAAACCCTAATTTCTTATCCCCATAACCCAATTAAAACATAGTCCGACTCATTAAAACTCATGTTGACTTGTTGTTTGGGCGTGCTTTTTCTTTCTTTTTCATATGCATGCTATTTTTTCCTTCCTGACTATTGTTCTTCCTTATTTTTTTTGTCTCTCTGATTTTGAATGCCTAACAGCTATCCTTCCTTTTCACCTTCTTTATCTTCCATCTTTATTCTCTTTCTCTATTCTCCTCTAAGTATGATTTTACTATGCACTTCAATCCTAATTCCACCTTTAGTGAGCACTCATTTCCTTCCTTCTCTTCTTTCTTATGTTGTTGTGCATCTCTTCCATACTTAGTATTTTCTTCAAAATTGTATCCAAAATGCATATCCAACATGCCCCCAATACTCACATGTGGCTCATCCTAAGCCACTCAGGCCTGTTGCATCACGCTTCACAATTCCTCCATGAACTTTTAGAGGGTTTCCCTCGCTTCCACAACTTAATTTGTTACTTCTACTTATTTCCCCAAAATTTCCTCTATGACTTACACAGTCAGGGTTGTAATTTTCTCCTTAGTTTCCTGCGTTGCTCGCTTTGTCATGTCCTGTGAAGTGGCCAATTCCCCGATCACTCTGAGTGCTTTTTTCTGTAAAGGTTCCAATTTTTTAACAATATTCTTCTACTCTTCCCACATTTACTCTAATTTTTTGTTTTTTGTCTATTTGCAAGGATGAATGTCTTTGTTTAGCATGCGATAGAGTGTTGATGCTTTCATTGGTTTTCTAGGCCTATTCCTGTGCACTTCTTATTCTATCCTCGATCTCCTCCAACTATGGATTCATCGTGAGTTGTATCAAAATCTATGTACTCTCATTGCACAACCTTGTGAACTCCTAGTCTAGAGTCTTAATATTTTCCACTAATGTTGTCGTTGTCCTTTCCATTTTCTCCTTTTCCTCAGGAGGTGTCCCTGGCATGTTGCATGATTCCAAGTCTCCAATCTTAGTGCATAAGTCTTTAATTACTTCATCGATTATTCAAACCTACTCTTTCATTCTGGCCTCTACTACTATTGGTACATTAGGGATCTCCTTATACAACTTTTGGATGGTCGTTTGTATATTTTGTGCCATTTTTTTGGCCTCATCCTTCTCTTTTAACGTTTTTCCATCCTTGTCCTTGGCCTCACTCTTCTCTTGATAATATGTGCGATAAATGATACGGTATGAAATTCAACTTCCCTATTTTCAAAAAAACCTAAAAATCGTATTCCTGAAACAACAACAACTACCTGCATATTCTCCCCCCCAAAACTGGCTTATTCACTAAGTATTTTAGTGTAGAATGGTCTATATACATCTTAAAATGAGAACCCAATAAACAATGTCTAAACCTCTGCAATGCATATAGCATTTTGAATCCTTCTCATTTGGTAGTGGTGTAATTCATCTCTCTATTATGGACAACTTCTTACTTGCAAAATAAATTGGGTGATCTATGTCTCCTTCCCCTAGTTGAGATAGTATTATGCCCAAAACTATGGATGACACATCTACATGAACAGAGATCTCCTTGTTCCAATTTGGAAATATCAAAATTGGCATGGTCACCAATTTTATCTTTAGGGTGTCCAAACCCTTCTCACAAACCTCATTCCACTGGAACTTAGCTTCCTTCTTCAACAACTTCTCCATAGGTGTTGTAACCTATGCATACCCTTTAATGAACTTCCTATAATATCATGTGTTGTTGGATTTGCAATGAGCTATGGCTCGTGTATGCTCTTTAAATTTTCTATTTAACTATTACTTGAACCATAACTACTTACAACAAACCAAGATCACAAGAATAATAACCATGCACAAGAACACAAGAAGTATCCTTGGAAACCCTTCTCAACAAGGGAATAAAACCCAACCAATCCTTTATTATATTCCTCAAGAGAAAGACCTCCCACACCATCACCAAACCTAGCACACAGGAGGGTGCTACAATTCTCATAATTTCAAACCACAACTTATGAAATCATGAGATGACACAATGATAAGTGTGTTTCCTCAATGGGGATTCACATTTATTTATATGAGACTCGCCACATCAAATGATGTGTCTTTTGGCACAATAGAGCCGACCTCAATAACTCAAAATATAATTAATAATTACCATATTAATTATCTTTTACATTAAGGTGGGTTCGACCTCTACCCTTTACATTACAAATAGGATTACAGGTAAGTCTAAATCTTGAACAATATAGAAAGGGATCTCATACACTCACTAGTGCTCAACCACTAGGATCACGTTCACCTATGCTCATCCATAAGGACGTCCACTCAACAGATCTTCTTTCCCACTACATTACAAAAGAGAGTCATCTAGAGTTCATCATCTCAATTCTCTTCTCAGAGGAGGATAATACATCGTATTCATCTTTGTCTCATGAAAATGCACCCAACTCTATGGGAATTCACATGTTCACATTGTTCTCAGCGAAAGGCACGCCCATCTTAGAAGATATCCTTTATCATTGTGTTACAGAGGAGAATAATTTGGAGTTCTTCTCAACTCTCTGAAGGGAGGAGGTTATCACTATGTTCTAGCTCTGTCTCAGATAGGAACCACACACCCTTCTCAGGGACTATCTCTCAAGTTTTTTTCCTGGAGAATGTCTCACACAACTGTAATCATCAACACTCCCTCTCAACTTGGGAGGCATTCTTCATCAGGCCAAGTCTCATACAAAAGTACTTCAAACTTTGTCTTGGTTGTAGTCATCAACACTCCCTCTCAACTAGGGAGGTATTCTTCACCAAGCCAATTTGGTGAAGATGTTTGCAATCTTCTCATGTGTAGGAAGGTACAATACATGTGTTGTTTTCCTCTACATTATGTCTCTAAAAAAAGATATTTTATCTCAACGTGTTTCAGTTTGTCATGAAACACCGAGTTCTCCAAGAGCTTCAAATACAACTTTGGTTATCATCATAGAATTCATCTCATGATCAAGTAAATCTGTTAGAATCTTGTGAAGCCGCAGTGTTTCGCACACTCAATGCTATATACTCTACTTCTGTGGTACTCACGGACACAAAGCCTTATTTCCTGTTGCACCAGGAAATCATGGAAAATTTTATGGTTAATCAACTGGATGTGCTCTTCCGGTCCATTGTTCTTTCTGCTCAATCTGTATCGGCATATCCCTGCAAACACAAGTTCTCACTTGAGGCATATCTCAATCCATGTGCAATTGTGCCTCGTATATATCTTAATACATGATTTACAACTATCCAGTGAGTCTATCTCAATTGATTCATGGATTGACTAAGCACATTTGTTGCATAACATATATCAGGTCTGATGTTAACCAGATACATGAATGATCCAATCAGTTGTGGATCAATCTCATCTGAATCATCATCATTTATTTTTTGTCAAATCCATCAACATCAGTGTACAAATGGATTTTTATTCTGTAATACTGAACTTCTTTAATATCCCCACTGTATGCTTTCCTTGATTTAGGAAAATTCTCATTCGTCCTTGGTCATAATTCTTTTTTGAAGAAGTAGTGCATCATACCCAGATCCTTTATCTCGAAATCATAAGTTGAGGCTTACTTGTATTCAACAACATGACTTCCTAAATAAGTCATCAAAATCAAGCTCTTGTCACCAATAATGTAATAGTATAGGTTTGGATCAACAATACACTTGATGAAACCCCAAACTCATTAATAATCCATCTATCTAATGTAGTTTCCAACTCATGGATGGTAGAACATATGGTAGTGCATCGGGCTACTGGATCAATATGTCTTCATCATAGTTCACTCCCTCTGCTTGTGACAATCCTCTGACTACAAGTCTTGTTTTATATTTCTCAATAGTTCCATCAATTTCATTCCGTTTTGCTTCTTGTAAAGTTTGTCAAGCTCAAGCATGCCTTTTATGGCCTACTGCAAGATTCCTCGGAATATCAATTGGAACAATTGTATCAATGACAATCTCCCTATGGACTATTGAAGAGGAAGAAGATAATGCCTCTCTTCCTTAATTGGTTTGACTCCTTCTGAGTCAATTGCCTACCTATGAAGTCTCAAGGATAAGCATCTTCCTTTGTTGTTAACCTGCCTGGAATAAGAAAAAAAAAACAAAAGGAAACAAGAGAAGAATATCTCCTAGTGGAGATTCATGAGTACATATCTAGAATCAAAACATTTCAAGGATTGTTGTCACAGTTACAACACCTACTTGTAATGTAGCAACCTTATAAATGTAGGTTATAGTCATGATAAATAAAACAATCAAACCTGGAGTCTTTACTTCTAGTGTGTTGTTCTTCTAAATGCACTGAGACTTCTCTGGTTCCTTTCTCCTGCAAATATCCTTATGACAATGATGCAAACAATATATATATAAAAGTGCATACCTGAGAGTGTACACCAAAGGAGGTTCTGCTTGTTTGTCAATGTCATGATGATCAATGGCGTTCCTCGCTTGTTTGCCTTGTATCCATTTATACCACACAAGTCTATGATGAAGTCTGCATCAACCTTTACAAGGTCATGTCCATTGTTGACTTTTAACAACATTCCAAACACGTTGTTGTAAATATCCTTGTAGTTCTTACTGCTAATCAACACTGTTGCAACTTGATTTCAGATCTGCATTAAAGGGTTCAATCTGGTCTGTAATCAACATCTTCAATGTACTTGGGAAATTCATCAATATCCTTCTATGTTTTCTGATAAGATTCTTGGATGTAATACGCGGTGCCTTAATAGAAACCCCTATAAGGCTGCTTCCTCTTGTATATATTCCCTAGGCAACGTCCAATACAGAAACCCCAATCGCAATGCCAATACCCACCACAAAATATGCATAGGGAGATATCTACAGCAGCGCATGTGCCCATGAACTTGATTTCGCCATCACAATGTTTGAATCCCTTGGAACTCACGTCAAACCAGGTAATCCTCAGTCTATTCAATCTGCTTCCTATCAATATTAACTCAATTTGTATACAATAAAGACAGATAAACCTAAATCTGAATCTAATTGAAGCGGGCAGACCACTGAGAATCCTTGAAAGGGCAATACGATGGTGGTCCGTCTATAGATCCATCATCAAGAATATCATATTCGGTCCCCACCTCTATCAATAGTAAATTATGCTTCCTTCTTAACGGATCCATTAGTTGTCGTTAACCGATTTCATATAAACCAATTCTCGACCAATCTGTGCGTGGGTTAAAAGGGCTCCACGAGTAGAACGTGATGTGGGTGTAGATGCCATTTTAACACGCTGCGAGATAAGGTTGTTCGATTTTGATTATTATTCAATGCCTTTTTAGACGATATGAGATATGCCTCGTTCCAAGTTTGGATATGAGTCATGTTCCAAGTTCTGAGATGAGTATTGTTCCATGGAACTTGAAGAACCTGAGGTCACACATTTCATTTTCCTTCAATTTTTAATGTAGAATGGTCTTCTTCAAGCCTTCTCTGATACTATGTTGGATTTTCAATGAGCTATGACTGATGTATCCTCTTTAAATTTTATGTTTAACTATTATTTGAACCATAACTACTTGCAACAAACCAATATCACAAGAAGAATAACCATGCACAAGAACACAAGAAGTATCCTAGGAAACCCTTCTTAATAAGGGAAGAAAATCCATCCAATCCTTTGCTATATTCCTCAAGAGAAACACCTCCCACACCATCACCAAACCTAGCACACAAGAGGGTGTTGCAATTCTCATAATTGCAGAGCACAAGTTCTGAAATCATGAAATGACACAATGATAAGTGTGTTTCCTCAATGGGGATTCACCTTTATTTATATAAGACTTGCCACATCAAATGATGTGTCTTTTGGCACAATAGGGTCGAACTCAATAACTCAAAATATAATTAATAATTACCATATTAATTATTTTTTACATTAAGGTGGGGCCGACCTGTACCCTTTACATGACAAATATGGTTACATGTAAGTATGACTCTTGAAGAATATTTCAATGGATATCATACACCCACTAGTGCTTAGCCACTAGGAGCACATCCATAGGGATGTCCATATCTCTATCTCACTACGTCTCACAGAATAACTAAACTCATTAGTGCTCAGCCACTAGGATCACATTCACCTATGCTCATATGTAGGCATGTCCACTCAACGGATCTTCTTTCCCATTGCATTACACATGAGATTCATATGGAGTTCATCATATCAACTCTCTGCTCATAGGAGGCTAATACATCGTCTTCATCTCTATCTCATGATGATGCACCCAACTCTATGGGAATTCACACATTCACCTTGTGCTGAGCCACAGGCACGTCCAACTCAGCAGATCTCCTTTCTCACTGCGTTACACGGGAGAATCATCTAGAGTTCTTATCAACTCTCTGTAAGGAGGAGGCTATCACTATGTTCCAGCTCTATCTCAAATAGGAACCACACACCCTTCTCAGGGACTCTCTCTCAGGTTTGTGTCCTGGAGAATGTCTGACGGCCCCCTGCCCCTCGCGAGCACGGTCGCCCCACCAGGACCTTCACAAATCCGCGGCCCGAAGAGTTGACACTCTTCCTCCCCCTTTCGGGGTTTCGCAACCCACAATC
>JZKD02S2429874.1:318819-360923 GCA_000966675.3 Picea glauca
TTATCGATTGGAATGTGATTCAGGTGGAACCAGAAGGTGTCCTGCAAGTGCATCCTGTGCGCATATTGGACAGGAAAAGAAAACAGCTCCGGAATCGAGCTATAGAGCTTGTAAAAGTTCAGTAGACCTAGTACAGTCCTGAGGACGCGACATGGGAGCATGAAGAGGTTATGTGGGCAGAGTACTCACATCTTTTTGAAAATTTTGAAAGGCTTGCAGAGACAGTGTAAGTTGCACTGAGGAAAGTGAAAAAATAATGGGAGAGGAATTGTAGTGTCCCCAAGGCCGAGCCCCATAGTAAACCATGTTCTGAAAGGAATTGTAATTATGATTTATAGGCTGGTGAGCTGAGTTCTTATAAGCTGGAGGCTTACGCATTGTTAGGCCAGGGAGCCTAAGTGTTGAAGGCCAAGAGCCTGTTGTTGTATATGTAATCACGTAGAAAAATTAATAAAACATAAACACCGCCATGTGGATACTGACCACGATGAATGAGTGAAGGGGGACTAAGAATCCATAGAGTGGGAAAGGAATTAGGGGTTGGAAGGTGGGAAAAGGGGCTAAGTGTTGAACCTAGGGGCTAATCTTAGGGGGCTTAAGCCTGGGAATAATATTTTACTATTACTCCAAAAGAACATGTGCCATTTATGTTTTATCCTAAGTTCCTAACCATAATAAAGGTGATCCATGCTGAGGAACGCATGCAGTTTCAAGGGTGACAAGTGTCCACCCTAATGCATGCAAATAAAACAGATGAGGTAAGCCATGAAGGCTCTCTCTCCTCCATTTGACCCTGGACTGTCTTGAGCATGAACCGTGTGACCTCTGCAAGAGACCCTCATGCAATTCTGAAACGGGGAAAAAAGCCCGTGTTTGTTCTGAAGAGCCAGTACCCTCTGTTCTGAGTTGTGGAGTTTGTGTCTACCCCTGCAGGAGTTACTCATCACGCATTCCTGTGAACCATCACTGTGAGGCCTCGAGCCATTGTTGAGCTTGTTTGAGAGCCCATGTTTGTATTTTTAGTTGGCTATGGTAACCATGCAGAGATGGACTGTGCATGTCTTGATGGCCAGCGCGAGTTGTGATTGAGCCTATGTGTGATCTCTCTCTAGGTGAGGGAGGTGGATGTTTTTGGAAGAGGTTTCTTCTAGAGAGTGTCCAACACCAGCTTCAAGCTCCGAGAATTCCTGATTCGGCCTATTTCCGAGACCCAAAGAGGGAGGTTAGCACCGATGGACTGTGCTTGTGAAGGTGTATACTCCCGGGTAGAACAAGCATGTGGGGAATGAGAGTCTGATAGTAGTGGGTGTAAGATGGCATCCTGGGAAGAATCCTTCTAGATTTTTATATGTTGTTTTCCCTATAACCTCAGCCTAGCCTAGGATTCCTTGTTTTGGGGTGGAGCTTAGTCCCATCTCGGGGGTGACCCACTGCTGAGTTGATGAGCAGTGTGGTCTAAGGCTGGGAGGTTCATGGAAGGCCTGCACTTGGTTGGTGGAATCTACCACTATTAAAAGATAAGTATCTGATTATGTCTTAATCATGTTTTGCAGGACTCTGTTGTTTATGTTATCATGATTTCCGTTGTGTATATTAATTATTATGAAACACTATGGATTGTTAATTATAGCAGTAGATAATATGTTTTACTCTGAACTTCAATGTGTTTATTTGTTTAAATGGACGTGGATTGTATAACATCTGTATGAGTTATGTACAAAGTGGTTAGTATCATAAAAGGTGTGCTACAGTAATACATTCACATCAAACCCCAAGTCTAAAACAATATTATCCACATCATATTCCCCAACCTGGGCACTTAATTTGAAATCTACGTTTGTTCTCTTTTTACGCAGTACCTGATTCACTACCCTCTATGTGATACAAATTTCCCTTTCTTGTGTGCAATGATAAATCATTAAACATAATTCTTTCAATTTAGTTTCATCTTTCATCAACTCTACGCAATTTATCAAGAACTCCCTTAGGGTACTTACTTTTTCAAGTGGATTTTCTAACATAATATGATCACATATAGAAAGCACAGATGATGTTGACGCTACCCAATCCGGTCGGAGTATCTCTTTTCTTTCCCTCTGATATGTCTCTTTTTCTTGAAGAGGGTTGAATGTTGGCATAGGTCCTATTGATTTCCTTACTCATTGTTTATCCTACTTCAATCCATTCGTCGCATCAACCCCTATTCTAGTTCCTCCACATGTAACAACTGCAATTCTAGGTCCTTCATTGCATTTTTCAGTTGATATATTTTGTACATTCTGACTTGGATTTTGGTTTTGATTCTCTATTTCCTGCCATTTTGCAAGTAGTTTTGGAAAATATTTTGTTGCATGATTCAATTCTCTATAGTATGTGCAGGTTGTACAAGGATTTGGGTAGTTACAATCTAAGTGTCCTCATTGATTACAATCGTAACATATTATTGGTCCTCTACCTCCTCTACCAAAATTTCATCTACCTCGTGATGCAAACACGCCACCCAGGGCACGTCCTCTTCCTCAGGACCTTCTTCTTCTCGGACCGAAGAACTCCAAGGTTCTTCTATTTCCCTGTCGGGAAATCTACACCCACAGATTCTCTTCGGCGCGATTCCCCCCTTCTTTGATTTATCAGGGAATCGAAACTCATGACTTCATGGGTTCAAAGGTTGGAAACTGGGTTCTCAAATCCCCGATAATTGATGTGTCAGTCAACACTGACTTCCACTTTCCTTTATCAGGACTTTGGCTCTATCGTGACTTCTCTACTCGCGATACCCAAGCCCTCGGTTTTCCAACCCCGATACCCGATGCGCCGAAATGCCGATATGATCCTATCGCATTTTCGTAACCTCGCATCCTCGTGACTTGGGGTACCCAATATTTGGGCTCTCACCCTGCGAACTCCCAAGTTCGCGAGATCTCCTGGTCTCTGCCACCTGTTTTCCACTTACTCTTGTGGTCCCACATGCTACCCTATGGTTGTCGGGATATCGCTTCTCGTGATATTGCAATTCTTGATGCAATCCCTTGTAGCTCCAACTCACGAACCCCCGACTCCCAATATGTCGAAACACCGATGGGTCACAATACCTATCCTCCACTATGATCCTTGACTTCGTCGGGATATCGCGGATCGCAATTTCCTGTTGCACAAATTCTCTGCCTTCGAAAATTCCGATGGCTCCACTATCCCGATGTCTCCTCTGAGACTCCTCCTCTGATTGCTATGGCTTAACCCCGACATAACTTCCCTAGATCTAACGGCTGATGGGATTTTCCCAAGCTTCTCCACAGAATCTCGACCGTCACTCCTTCCTCCTTGAAGATTTCTTAAGAATGGATAAGTATTTCTTCTCAGAACTTGCCCTCCAACACATGCACTTGAAACTCTTGCTTAAATATTCCACGACACCAAGTGTATGTGCTCTCCTCTATCGATATTTCAAAGGTTCTATACCTCCTGATCTTTCCCACTCTGATTCTTTCAGATGGACTTACACGCACTCCTTGCGACAATCATTCAACAACTCCCAAGTGTTGAATCCTTTCGACTCTGCGCACTCCTGCAACAACAGTCCTCCAAAACTTCCCTCTTAGACTCATGACTGAGACTTCCTCTTCATCCTGCGCACTCCTTGGACGGCTTCAGAAACCCACTTTCACTCCTGAGTGAATAAGAACAAGAGTTAAACTACCTGAGCCTTCATCAACGCCCTCCTTGCAGATGATTTTCGACTGCACACCTTGCAGGAATCTCCTGGCTCAGATAGAGAAACAATTGAAACTCATTCTATCTCCCCTTCAGACTTCAGTTTGAAACATGAAATCACATGCACAACATATAAAAACAAATGCATGACAGGAAACAAACATTCATGAGCACATCAACAATATAAACAGAGAAACAACACAAACCATGGATTTGAATCAAAACTTTCTTCTATTAATTCAAATGCCTGTACATGGGTGTTCTTCATACACTATTCTCTGCTTGCTCTTCTCTTCTCCTGAATGATTCCACTATTATTATCTTACAATAATACAATGAGGGTGTCTATATCCGTTTTCCCTCTTGAACTCTAAACTATCAAATCTAGACTTAAAATCCTATCTACCAGCATTAAATCTATTAAATGTCGACTATCTACCAAAGGACGAGAGCTTAAAGGCTCAAGGTCCCATACAATATACAAATGCGCCTTCATAAATGGCTTCATTAAAGACTTGTGCAACAATCCCAAAGCATTTTAAAAAATTTTGGTTTGGTTTGTCCAACTGATCTCCGCTTGATGTGTTGGCTCACTTGATGAGTCGGTGATGCTCCTGCATCACCTCGACCTATGCCAAAATTTCCTATGTTTCTTGGATTAAAGCCTCTCTTATTATTATAATGTGGACCACCTTCTTTTGTCACATTATTCTCCTCATGAATCCTATACATATATAAATTTGTCTTTCTCATCAAATCGAATGCACGTAAATCCTTATGTTCATGCCCTATTCACTTTAAAAAATTGCAAAATAATTTCCTTTGTGTACTCTGGTAATTCCACAGTAATGGAAACTCAGTCAGATGATATCCCAATTTCTTACATATTTTACAATATCCCACTCTTGGTCATGGATTCGTTGCTCCAGTCACTAAATAATCCACAAATGTTGGGAATTCATATTTGTGGTGGCCTTCAGTCCTACACTTAGTACACTAGACTTGTAATCTCCTACATGGGTTGCTTGCAACTTCATTACAATATCCAAAGATTCAGGCTACGACACAACCATCTGTTGAATCAATGGCCTACAAATGTGTGGTAGTAATATTGCAATAAACCAGTCTTCATGTTGTTGATCAGGGATTTGGAATTTCAATATACCCATCCAATCCTTAAAACATTGGTCACAATACCAAAATGATTCATTATGCACCTGTTTGATTTCCTTCAACTATGTAATGTACCATGACATAGACTTTGGTTTCTTGAACTGTTTCAACAATGCTTGTCTAAATTATACTAACATATTGGCTTGTCCTGTAGGTGTGGTACTCTACATTTTCATGTACCATACTAATGCATGGCCTCTAAATGTTGTTTCCAACTATGCAATCTTTACGACCTCATCTTGGACATTCTTTGCAGCCCAATTTTTCTCACATACAAATAGATGTCGTTCTGGGTCCTCTTAGCCAACTCCCTAGAACTTAGGAAGTCTTGAGGTGTTGTCTACCCCTGCCATGTTATTTTGTGTAGTACCTCCCCTATGAAATGTTGGTTGACTCTGAATTGGCGCATTACTTCCACTGCTCTGGCTACTACTACTATGTCCTCCATTTCTAACTCTGAGTGTTTTTGACAAATCCTCGAATGTTATTTCTTATCTAAGTGACGCACACGGGTCGTGGAATTGACACAGACTCCATTATGAGTAGGCATTATTGTCTCTTCTATTATAGTACCGACTTGATAATTCTCTTCCTCTCCTTCTACATACTGTATTTCTATGATCTGGATGATTGTGCAGGGTTATCTTCCCTTAGACTCACTGTGTGACTCTCCTTTCTCAACCTCATTCTTCTACCTCTTGTACCTTCTCCCACTACATAGTAAACCAAACTCATATTCTTCTTCTAATACAACCTCTTTGGTTCTCTGCATTATCAGTCCCTCCCTTCCTTCTTTATTTCTTCCTTCATTCTTTCCTACCCTCGGACTATCCTCTTGTTGTTCCCTAGTTCCCCTATGTCTATGAAGCCCCTTAGAAATTAGACTCCATTTTCATGAAACACTTGAATCAAAACAAAATTTTTATCCATGTACCCAATGATATCATGAACCTTTTGCATGGACCTTTGAAAAAATCCCTCTCTGCAACATTGTATGACTAGGTACAATCCACTGCAAATTTTGTAATATAAACTCCCAATATATTGTCCAACCAGAAATGAACTATATGAGAAGTATTATTACTTAAAAAATTCATCCGCCTTACCAAATTAGGGGTCTAGTTTCTCAGCACTATGGTTCATAACCTTCCATTATTCTCCACCAATATTTCTAACCACTAAGTCAAAATAATAAAAAAATCACCAAAGAAAATCTCATGCAAGTATGTGTACACATACATTTGCATCCACTGTTTGTTTCTCATATGAGGGTTTCTATTCTCTTTTTAACCAAATTATCGTTCTTTCCCTTCTACCCATTCTAACATATCTTTCTTAGTTGGCCTCCAAAACATTCCCTCAATTAGAGATTCTGGGTCTCGGTGACACAATCATTTGTTTGCACGCGGTTGTAAGACCCTAGGTTCAGGTTATCTAACCAAGAAAAACCTACAGACACCGACCATTTTGGAATCACCTGGATGCAAGTGAAGTCTCACCCGAGGCATCTATTGGGGCTGCATGAACCAAGCTTCTGCAGTAGTGAGGGTATGGGAGGCGGTCATCTTATTCATTCTTACTTATCTATTCTACGCACATTATCTTGTGCATGATATTCCTTGATTACTCGATGAATTTAGTTATATAGCACCACTATAATGCAGATTGTAACATAAACTATTTACCATGACATCCATAACCACTATGTCGTGATCATATAGTAAACAAATCTAGTCTATCATGCATAAAGAGAGCATTCATAATCGATAACATATAATGACAAGCAAACACAATAATTAATGTTGTTCACCCAACTTTGGGATACATCCACAATGGATGGATTATTTATTATGATTTATGTATTCATCTCAGGCTTTCACACTGTGCTTACAATAGATATATCATGTTATAAATCCCCACCCTACCTATCCTCTTTGTGGTTCAAGCGTATCTTTGCAACTTCTACCTAAACAATCAGATATAGCCTCTGTCTCATTCTCATTATATTCTCTCACTCTCTTCACTCAGTGTCAACAACCTATTCTACCCAATCCATTACATATTTATACATGTATTCTAGGGATCAAAACCCTACTTTCTTATCCACACACCTCAATTACAACTCAGTCTGACTCATTACAACTCATGTTGACTCATTGTTTGGGCATGTTTTTTCCTGATTTTTCCTTCCCGGCTATTATTCTTCCTTCTTTTGCACGTCTCTCTACTTTTTCATGTCAAACTTTTTTCCTTTGTTTTAGCCTTCTTTATCTTCCAGCTTTATTCTCCACTAAGTATGATTTTATTGTCCACTTCAATCATGAGTGCACCTCTATTACACACTCCTTTCCTGGATTCTATTGTTGCGCATCTCTTCCATAGTTATGATTTTTCTCAAAATTGTATCCAAAATGAATGTCCAACAAGGACACGGGAAATGAAATATTATCAGTGATAGGAACAATCTTCTCTAGGATTTCAAATGGACCACAGTAGTACACTACTAACTTATAACACTTTACCAACTTCAAATCACTGATCATGTCCTTCACTTTCATAAAAAACGTGATCACCCAATTTAAATTATTTGTGGGTTCTTCCTTTATCTTCACAACTTTTCTTCCTATCTTGGGAAGCCTTATATTTACCATTTTCTTCTCCATTTCCCAGAGAAAATCTGGCGCAACTACTGCACAGTCTGTTGGGTTTTCCCAAATCACTGGCATGTTTCACTTTCTACCATAAAGTGCTTCAAATGGGATCATCTTTAAAGATACCTCATACCCATTGTTGTAAGAAAACTCTACCAAATTCAAGTATTCTTCCAATTTTGATGGCTTACCCTTCACATACATCCTAAGCATATCTTCAATCACCCAATTTACCCTCTCTATCTGTCCATCTAACTCAAGGTGATATGATGTGTTGAAATTCAGACTTGTTCCAAATCCTTTGAATATCCCTTTCCAAAAGTTTGAGCTGGACTTGGAATCTCTATCAGACACAATTATCTTAGGCATACCATGCAACTTAGAAATTTCTTGCATGTATATCTCAACAATATTGGATACCTTATGCGCTAACTTCACTGGAATAAAATGGGAAGATTTAATAAGCTTGTCCACTACCACCATAATAGAATCATGTTTCTTGGTAGTCCTAAGAAACTTAGCTATGAATTTCATGGTCACATCTTCCCACTTCCACTCAATAATGGAAAAATGTTGTAGTAAACCAACTGGATCTATGTGCTCGGCCTTAACCTTCTTATATTCAAGACATCGAGCAATAAAATATGACACTTCCTTTTTCATGTCTGGACAAAAGTATTGCTTCTTGATTGTGACAATGCTCTTATGGTAACATAGATGTCTAACATAAGGAATCGTATGCATCTCTGAAAAAATCATGCTTTTCAACTCCTAATAATTTGGCACATAGACTCAGCATCTATACATGAGGATCCCATCCCCTCTCAATTCATAACCTTCCAAATTGTTTTGTGACATACCTTGTTGTAAAGTCTCCTTTATGTCCACATAGTGGAGATCGTATTTGGAAACTTCTAAATTTTTGTCACACAATTTTTTTTGGTACATGCTAATGGTTGTAGAATGCATTTCATGCATCCTCCTATTGAGTGTGTCAACCACCTTGTTCTATTTTCCTATGATATGTTTTATGTCGAAGTCATGCTCACTGAGGAACTTTAACCACCTACTTTGTATGGAATTTAAACTTGGTTGTCCAAATAAATATTTCAGGCCACAATGGTTTGTTCTCAGCTCAAATATTTTACCCATGAGATAATTCCACCACATTTTCAAGGCATGCACTATGGCTTCCAATCCCAAGTCATGCGTAGCATAGAGCCTTTCAGGATCTTTCAACTTCCTTTATTCATAGCACACCACATGTCCATTATGACTCAGGACTCCACCAAGTCCTTCCTTGCATGCATCTATGCACACAACTAAGTCTGCATCTGAATCAATATTTCTCAAAATTGGTCCACTTGTCAATAAAATTTTCATGTGCTGAAAACTCCTTCCACAATCTGGAGTCCACTCAAATCACACACCTTTCTTTAGCAATGATGTAATTGGATGCACAATTTTTGAGAAGCCTTTAATAAACCTTCTATAATAACCCACAAGTCTCGTGAAGGACCTCACCTCTATGAAATTTCTTGGTGTTGGCCATTCCTCAATGGCCTTTATATTTTTTGGATCCAGAACTATTCCTTACTTGGAGATAATATGACCCAAATAATGAATCTTTTGCTAGTAAAATGAGCAATTGCTCAACTTTGCATAAAGTTGATGCTCCCTCAATACTTGTAGCACCATCCTCGAGTGTTTCTCATGATCTTATTCCAACTTTGAGTAAATAAGTATGTCATCCAGAAATATAATGACAAACTTATCTAAGTATTCTTTGAAAAATCCATTCATCAAACACATGAAGACAACAGGTGGATTTGACAACCTGAATGGCAGCACTGCATTTGACAACCCATTCCTTGTAACTTGATCTTTACTTCTTATAATTGTATCTTTTTCTTGATCAACTTTTGGAATTGAGTCTTATTTGTACCCTTTTCTTGTTTGTACTTCAACGTTTGAAGACCTCTTTACATTAGTTGGGGTTGCATCTTTTTGAGTTGTAAGGTTGATTGGGTCTGTATTAATTCCTTTATCCATAATTGGGATGTTTACGTTTGAAGAATTTTCTATTTCCATAAACCAATTCATTGTCTCTTTATCAACCACTAATTCTTTGTTTATAAGTTGATCTAACTCATTTTGTGGTGACTTCTTATCACTCTATAACTTTTCAATTTGTGTGAGTAGACCTCGATTATGAGCCCTTCGATGTAAAATTTCTTCTTCATTATATTATTTTTTTACTTCACTTATAATATCTTGATTCTTTGTCTTTTCATCTTTCATATTTTTATTTTGTTCAATCAATTTATGATTAAGGTTCCTTAGGCAAGAGTTTTCTTCGTCTTTTTTGTTCAATTTATCTTCGAGACCTTGATTTTCTTGTTCTAGATTTTTATTCTCTTGTTTTTTGTCTTTTGAATTTCTAATTTTTACTAGTAAATTTTGATTATGATTTTTTAATCGTGATATTTCTTCATCTCATTCTAGTAAGTATTTGTCCATTTTTTTTTTTTTGGTTTCTAGTTCTTCAATTTGTGTAATGAGTTCCTTGTTTTTGTCCTTGAAGTAAATATTATTTTCTTTGTTAATCCATTTAAAATATTTCTACAACTCAATTTCCAATTGTAATTTGCTATTGATGTCTTTATAATTTCCTAGTTCGCCTTTTAATATTAGTGATTTCCTTTGTGAGTTATCTTGATATTCTCCTGTTATAAACAATTTCCCACAAATTGGACAAAAATGATTGTGAATTTTAAAAATTGTCATATACTCAAACTCGATTTCATAAAAAGGGAATTTAGTCCAAGTTTTAGATTTATATATTGAATTCATTGTTCACAATTTCCTTTTTTTCTCGATTATTTAATATATGTCTCCTTTATAAACGTATATTCCTCCTTTGAATAACTAATATTACATCAGTTTCCTTCCAATTTAATAAAAGATATTAAACAACTTTAATAATTCCCTTTATCTTTTAAACCTTATCATGTTTTATTTAAAATAACTTTGTGACTAAATATCCTTTACAAGTTAATTGGGGTTGAATTAATATTACTCCAAACCACTTTGGCCATTGACTTTTTATTTTGGCTTCAACCCCGCGTGTAAAAAATTTGTAAAAAGTTACCACTATAATTTTTTTTTAATATTGTAGGAAATAACATGGGCCAATGGTTTTCCAAAACCATGGACCTATAAACCACCAATGTAAAATAAAAAATTACTCTTCCTTCTTCTTTGGACTTTTTTCTTTTAAATTACCTTTTTTTTGTTCTTCCTTTTTCTTTATTTTATTTTTTGTTCTCCCTTTTTTTTTCCTTTATTTATTTATTTGTTTAATTTTTTGTTTTTTTCTTCTTCTTGATATCTTGTACCAACTTATTCTAATTTTCTACAGTGGAAGGATTATATCTTCAAAGACCTGGAAATGGATCTGGTGGTCACTTCATGAGAACATCATGAATACAAAACATAATTCCATATTTCCATAATAAATCATATTTATTTACTATTCATTTTACCTAATTACTTGACATAACATGAAATACAATACATGTATATAAACACACTTGGTGAATGATAAGTCATGTTCTTTTTTAAGGTCATGAATTATAATTGACTTCTCATTTACATTATAATGCCTATTTACATAATAACAAATCTATAACATATTATTAGATAATAAGAAATGTAATATACTAGGCATATTACAACCACTGCAAACTCGTAATGACCACACCTTGTTCTGAAGGAAGTCTTACTGATGTATTCCTCTTTTATTCTCACTTAGTGATATCCGAATCTAAGATCTATCTTGGAAAATATCTTCATGCTTCTCAGTTGATCAAACAAATCATCTATCCTTGGAAAAGGATATTTTTTCTTCATTGTTACCTTGTTCAACCACTTGAAGTCGTTACAAAGTCTCAGTGTACCATCCTTATTCTTCCCGAAAACAACTTGTGCACCCCAAGGTGACACACTTGGGCGTATATTGTTGAAATAATGTAACTACAAAGTGTATTCTTATTATTATTTGATATATTATTCATTGGATCAATCCCCATTGTGGATTGATCATGTCGGCTATTGTAATAGGACCAAATCCCCTTTTGTGGATTGGTCAAATGATAATTATAATAGGCAGAATAAGAAGTCATCCCAAACAGATATTAAAGAGGCCTCATAATATATTAAAGGTGGTTATAACCACCCACTTTGAGAAGTCGGCCCTGCTAGTGAAAAGACACTTCACACGTGTCAGTCTTGTATAAATAAAGAGGCCAACGCCTCAGTTAGAAACAACTCACTTGCTCATTGAGAGACAAGTTTTGGATCTACAGTTAGAGAAGGAGGAGAGAGAGTGGCGCATCTTTTGGAGAGGATCTTCTGTATTATATTGAGTTATCTCTTGGCATTGTATTGGCTATCTATAATAAGGAAGTTTTGTTGGGTTTTGTTCCCCTAGAGGGTTTCCCAAGATAAATGTTATGTCTCTTGTGATTGTGTATTTGTTAGTGATCTTGTATTTATGTTGATGTTATCTATTGAAATGAAAAGAACTATAATAATGGCATAAATATTAACATGGTATCAGAGCCAAGATGAAGAGAGCATCTTTCGCAAGAGAAAAACGTCACTGTTGTCATACATGCAAATTAGGGATTTTTAGTGGTGAAGCTTTTCATCCCAAAAACCATATAGAAAAGTGTTCCCTCCCTCAAGGATTACTTTGGCATGATCAACGCACCTTTTCAGTTGGTGGATCTCCTGAAAAGTGAAACCCTAGCTTCACAAAGTATCAGAAAACTAGAAAACCAGAGTACCAGAAGTACCAGAGTACCAGAAGTACCAGAAAAACAGAAGCAAGTTTGAGCAGGTAAAAGTTGGATTTTCGAAATTCTGACTGAACCAGCTTACTCGCCTCAGCTCAATGCATCTATCCCCTGGATCAGAATTTCAAAATTTGAAGTTTGAAAAATTAGGGTTTCCTCATAAAACCCTAAGTTGCGGTTGAGGTTGCAGTCTCAGAACCAGTTGCAGTTGCAGTTACAGCCATACTACCAGTTGCAGTCACCCTTGAAGCTTTTAAAAGAGTTGGTAATGATTATCATTGTTTCCAGATGGAGCCATTACCTGCAAATGCTATCAGAGGTATGTACTCACATATGTTTAAATGGTTAAACTTTAAAAAGTATTTGTAGGAGAAGGGATATATTGCCATAGATCCAGAAGGATCTCAACATCCAACACATTCAGAGGAATGATGCAACCCAGGTGTGATTATTCTAATATGCATCTATTTGTTATGACATTATTTTGATCAGTGTTGCATGCTGAAGTTATGATCAAATTATTAGATGGGTTAAGGTAGAGATCATAGAGTTTATTCTCTAACCTAACCTTTTTTCAAGAGAGCATATTGTCCTAGTACAAAAGAGAGGTTGAAGACAACACTCGTCATCTTGAGTGAAGGAGACTCAGAAGAAAAGCAAGTACTCATTCCTGAGGACAAGGCTCCAGGTTTGATTAATCAAGTTAATAAGATTCAAAGGTACACATAACAATTTGATGACTATAGTTGAGATAGTATTCCTTGTAAAGTATTATACTTGATAGCACGTGAGCATATCGAAGTAAATTATTTTCCTGATACAACTAACACCTCCTCTAGGAGAAATCTCATGTGTTAATTCCAGGTTTCCATGGAAGATTCTTTGATCACAACACTATGATAGTGTTCACCTCATTCCATATTGTATTCCTTACCTTTAATCTTTGCTTCAGATAAATTACAAGTGATAGCTCTAAAGGAGCTAATCTGATGATTGTTTGTGCTATTGATTTATATTATCAAAAGGATATTATTCTTTCTTATTGTTTTGTTGACCTTGCTCCAGGTCATATGTAATAACCCTGAGGAAGCTATAGTGAAGGTTGCAGAAGGCAATGTGCTAAAGGAGAAACCATAAATGAAGCAATCACCATTGGAGGTGAAGAAAATGACTTGTATAGACTAAAGGGTCACTCAGAAACTTCCATGGCCCATGCCATTGAGAATCCATGTGAACTTTGGCATAGAAGACAAGCTCGCATTAATACCATACATATGCAAAGTGGTCATAGGTTTACCAGAACTCAAGGTTGACCATGAAGGCATATGCAATGGATGCACACAAGGGAAGAACATCAAGAACCCTTTTTCAAAGAGAGACAACAAAGAAGAAGGAGTCCTAGAACTCATTCATTCAAATGTGTTTGTCCCAATGACATCGGCCTCCATTAGCGGGTATGTATACTATGTATCATTCATTGATGATTATTCTCATAAGACTTGGGTGTATCTCTTGAAATCTAAAGATGAAGTGTTCAAGAAGTTCAAGGAATTCAAAGCCTTGATAGAGAATCTTTATGAAAGAAAGATTAAGACAACCAGGTCAGATAATAGAGGAGAATACACCTCAAAAGAGTTTGTGAACTTCTGCAGAGATGTTGGGATTAAGAGGAAACTCACTACTCCCTACAATCCCCAAAGAAATGGTGTAGCTGAACGAAAGAAGATAACGATAATGGAAGTTGTGAATACTATGATCCATGATCAAGATCTTCCTATGTGCTTATGGAGAGAAGCAACAATGACGACTGTTTATGTGAAAAAATGATTATCCCATAGTGCACTTGGGCTCAAGACCCCATAAGAGATGTTCACCGGAAAGAAGCCAGAGGTAAGCCATCTCAAAATATTTGGCTGCCCAGTATTTATTCATATATCGAAAGAGAAGAGAAACAACTTGGAACCTTCAGGAAAGAAGGGAATATTTGTGGGATACTGTGAGGTCTCCAAGGCCTTCAAAATCTATATATCAGGTCACCATCACATTGAGATTAGCAGGGACATGAATTTTGATGAAGATGTAGCACTCAAGAAATCAAGAAGATGCCATCTTGAAGAAGTATATGAAGAGGAACCCATAATCCCCAGAACTGCAGAGAGGGAGGTTCCCAAAGATGCAAAACCAGTGAGGGAAGACGTAATTTCCCCTGATGAGGAAATTATAGAAGATCATGATATAGTGGAATTTGAGGAACCACCTCAGATGACAATCCTCCATAAAAGAAAGCTAGCTTGGGCCAAAGATTTTATTCAAGATGGGGAGAAGTATGGTGTTCCCCAAGGAACCACGAGATAGGTGAAAATACCAAAGCCATTTTCTAGTTAAACGACTTTGATGTGTGACCTCCTAGAGAAGGAGCCTACTACCTTTGAAGAATCCTTTCAAATGAAAGAATAGGCAGATACCATGACAGAGGAATACCAATCCATAATCAAGAATAATCTATTGGAAATAGTTCCCTGACCGAAGAGTAAAGATGTGGTATCCTCCAAATGGCTCTTCAAAATAAAACATGTTGCTGACAGAAGTATTGAAAAATATAAAGCAATATTCATCGCTCGGGGATTTTATCAGAAAGAAGGCATTGACTGTGAAGATACATTCGCTCATGTAGCCAGATACACTTCATTCAGAACCATCATTTCCCTTGAAGCTAAGATGAAGTGGAATTTACACCAGATGGATGTAAAGACATCCTTTCTAAATAGTGTCATCAAAGAGGAGGTGTATATAGAGAAACCTCAAGGATTTGAAGTTGAAGACATGAAGTCTCATGTCTGTAAATTGAAGAAAGCCTTATACAGATTGAGGAAAGCTCCCTGATCTTTGTATGGCCGTATAGATAGTTTCTTGACGAGATTAGGATTTACCAAGAGTAAATAATATTCTAACCTCTACTTCAAGGTTATGAACGATGAGCCAGTGATATTATTGCTATATGTGGATGACTCATTCGTAACTGGAGAAGAAGAGCTCATCACCGAATGTAAGACGAGACTTGCCTCATAATTTGAAATGAAAGACCTTGGCTTAATGCATTATTTCTTAGGTCTTGAGGTATGGCAGAGTCCAGAGAGAATCTTTTTTAACCAAGGGAAGTATGTAGTTGAAATCGTGAAGAGATTCAACATGTTGGAATGCAATCCCATGAATACACCCATGGAAGCGAAACTGAAGCTATTGGTCGACACTTCATCAAAATCGATTGATGCCACCTTGTACAGACATATTATTGGATCGTTGATGTACATGACGAACAACAGACCAAACATTTGTTTTTCCATGAACAACTTGAGCCATTTTCTGGTAGAGCCCAAACATGTTCACCTTGTGGTTGCAAAGCATGTGATGAGGTACCTTAAGGGTACATTATATTGTGGTCTTAGTTATGACGGAGATCATGATTAAAAATTGAGTGGATACACTGATTTAGATTGGACAGGAAGCATTGCTGACAAGAAAATCACTTTTGGATGTTGTTTCAGTTTTGGATCAGTCGTGATCTCGTGGCAAAGTAAGAAGCAATGCAACATTTCTCTCAGTACAGCGGAAGCATAATACATTGTTGTGTGTTCTACTAGCTGTGAAGCTATATGGCTTTGAAATTTTTTGACCGGTCTATTTGACCTAGATATGGAAGCAACCTCGATCCTATGTGACAACTAAAGCTGCATAAAGATGAAAGAGAATCATGTATTTCACTATAAGTCRAAGCACATAGAGATCCGATATCATTACATCTATGACATGGTGCAAAGAGGAGCCATAAAGCTCCAGTACATTAGCAMAGATGAACATGTCGCTGATGTGTTGACCAAGCCCCTATCTCGTGTAAAGTTTGAGTACTTCCGAGATAAGATTGGMATAGTCCGAAAGGACCTTCCTTGAAAGGGGGAGTAGTTGCTATGATGAGATATTCCTTGCTTCCGACCCTTTGGTTGTGACGTAAATAAAGATGATGTGATATGACTAGTACTATGCTTCCAGCTGTACAGCTCCGATGTAAATCATGTCTAGTACCCTGCTTTCGGCCTAATGGTTGTGACGTAAAGAAGGATGTATACCCTAATTCTGACCTGATGGTTGTGAGATAAAGCAGGACGTATACCTTGCTTCCCGCTGGATAGCTGTGACATAAAGCCAGTCTAGTATCCTTCTTCTGACATGTTGGTTGTGACGTAAAGCAGGATGAGTACAAAGTGTATTCTTATTATTATCTGATATATTATTCATTGGCTCAATCCCCATTGTGGATTGATCATGTTGGCTATTGTAATAGGACCAAATCCCCTTTTGCATATTGGCCAAACGATAATTATAATAGGAAGAATAAGAAGTCGGCCACAACATATATTAAAGAGGCCCCAGAATATATTAAAGGTGGTTATAACCACCCAGTTTGAGAAGTCGACCCTGCCAGTGAAGAGACACTGCACACGTGCTAGTCTTGTATAAATAAAGAGGCCAATGCCTCACTTAGACACAACTCACTTGCTCATTGAGAGACAAGTTTCAGATCTGCAGTTAGAGAAGAAGGAGAGAGAGTGGCACATATTTTGGAGAACATATTTTGTATTATCTTGATTTATCTCTTGGCATTGTATTGGCTATCTATAATAAGGAAGTTTTGTTGGGTTTTCTTCCCCTAGAGGGTTTCCCGGGATAAATGATGTGTCTCTTGTGATTATGTATTTCTCAGTGATATTGTTTTTATGTTGTTGTTATATACTGAAATGCAAAGAACTATAATAATGGCATAAAGGTTAACATATATACCCCTTCTTCAGAAGCTCCTCAATTTCCATCTACAGCTCCTTCAGTTCTGGCATACTCATCCTATAAGGAGTATTGGGTACAGGTGTTTCTCCTGGCATCATATTTATAGAGAAGTCAATATCTCTTTTCGAAGGCAATCCCGATATCTATTTAAATACATCCTCAAACTCTTTCATCACAATGAATTCTTCAACACTTGTCACTTTATCATTAGGTACCTCCTCCAAGTGTGTTCCAAATACTTGACATCCTTTCCTATAATTTTTCTTCAATTGCAAGGATGAAGTTTCTCTAATAGTCACAACTCTTGGAATAACTTGAACTGTTCTCAAATTTTCTTTCTCATCCTGGCAAGTAAATTCCTTATGGTAACATTCTAGGACAACATGATGCTCATCTAACCAATTTGTACCAATGAGGAAATCATAAGAGCCCAAATGTATAATATTCAAATTAGAATTTATATGCATTCCATTCATCTCCATTGGACATACCTTAACCATCTCACTATTTTTCCTTTTTTCTCCTGTAGCTAACAACACCAACCTAGGTTTTCCAAGATTTGTTCATGGAAATTGGAATCTTTTCACCAACTTGGGATCTAGATAACTATGACTAGCTCTTGAGTCAAATAAAATAACAATGGGTTGGTCATTAATCTTACCCTCCACCTCAATCATCTGCGAATGAAACTTAGTTTTCTTGTTAACCAATGTTGTGTAAATCTTAGGTACACTTCCACCCATGTCTTTAACTATTACAGCTTGTCATACATTGTGTGCATTCCTCTCTTTTTCACCTCTTTGAGGATCATCTCTAAAAAGGTGATTTCCACCACAACCCCAACATTGAATAAGTTTCTTCCTTCTTCTTTGTCCCACTAACTCATTCATTCTAGGATCCTTAAGAGTTGTATGTTCCTACATAGTATTTCTGAAAAATGGTGGCTTATCTCCCTTCTTCCTATGTTCCATCTTACTTTTCATTTTGTCTTCCTGTTAGGGTCCTATAAATTATAGGAAGTCCAGTTATTTAGTTTCTATTTGTTGGTGCTCTCATGACAAAAGCTCCTGGCTTGCCTGGTTTCCTCTGATGACATTGCTCCTCCATCCATTTTTCTCAATCCTTCATTCACGGTTGCACCACTCACTCCCTTGTCCATTTATCTTATTTTCCACATCTCACCCACCAATCATTCCTGCACAAAATTAATGTTAGACACGCTTAGGGTAAATGAAAAACAATAAGTTAATAAGTATTAGTGAACATTATTTAGGTTTAATAATTAGTAAATTAGGTTAGTAGGTTAGTAATTATATTAGGGTAATAAGTAATAGTTTTAATAATAAATTAAAAGAAATTAACAAATAATTTTTTTTTAAATAAATAATTAATTTTGAATAAGTAATAGTAATTTTAACTTAAAATAATTAAAAAATTAAATAAACATTAGTTTAATAGAAAAATTTATAAAAATAATAAATAATAAACAATTATTGTTAACACAAAACATTAAAAAACAAATGAATAAAACAATTCAAAACAAAAAACAAAACAAATAAAAATTAAAACATAAAACAAAATAAAATAAAAAATACAAATAAAAACAAACTAAATAATTAAAAGATTAAAACATTATAAATAAAACAAAGAAATGACAAAACACGTAAATATATATATATATATATATATATATATAATAAAACAAATAAACTAATACTATCTCTATCATAAGTCTCGTACTCCATATGTCCCATCCCAACAAATAACAAAACAAATCAATGGTCACACTTTTATTTGGGACCCCCCTGCCATCTGAACTTTAATGGGGGGGGAAGTGGTTTTACTCATGCCACTTGTCACCTCCCTATAATTTCAGACCCCCCCACCTCTAAAACCACTTACCACTCTACCCCCCCAGAAAACCACCTTTCCCTATCCAAAAACCACTTTCCCCAATTCAAAAACCTTTTTTACCCATTTTGACAGTCATTTTATGAGGCATTTTTCGGGAAAAACAAGAGGGATTTTGAGAAAGAGAAAGATGTTTTTTCTCAGAACGAGCCTAATAACATTAAAATCTCCCAAAGTTCTCATATTTTTTACAGATTGGGAGAATAGAAATCATCTTTGAGCCTTATTTTTCGGGATTTAGGATTTTCTAGTTTGATATATCTATTTCAAACCTAGATCCCAAACAGTTGGAGATGAATTTAAAAACACCGAGATAGGTTTTTCTTAGAACAAGATGATATTCAAAAACCTCCCCCATATTTTACACATATATCTCAGAGTGGGAGAATCGAAGACTTCCTTAGACCCTATTTTTCAGAATTTCGGGAGGCTAATAAATCAAAAGCGACAAATGGAAAAGATGAGAGGATAGTAAAATTTCTTTGTGGAGGTAGCTTCAACCTCATTCCAAATTTCAGTGGCACAAATATGCTTAGCAACTAAAGATCAATAGTCAATCATCAACAATCTCCATCAAATCAACAACCATAAACTTGTGCAAATCATAAAATTCCTTTATTTTTGTGGTTAGAGATACAGTTAGATTAGATATATCCTTCTCATTTATGATAGGATATTTGTAATAAGTTTATAAATACTTCTTATTTTGAAGTATGAAGTGTGGAAAATTTGTAAGAAGGAATATGATCATTCAATGTAAAGTAGTTCACTGAGGTCAAGGGACCTTTTGTATTAATACAAGACAAGTTATTCAAGATTCATGTGCAATATCTATGTGGTGAAGTGCCTCTTTTGTAATATGTTTTCTCTATTTACATATTGATTGCTTTCTGAATTATCTTACAAAAGGTTAAAGAACATAATTTGTTGAAATATACACTCTGACTCTCACTGTGGATAATTTAAATGTTTTCCTCTGATATTTAGTGGAAGAATTCTTAATTGTTATGTTGCTCAATTGATCCTGTCTCTTTTCTCCTATTTCATTTCATCCAAATTTACCAAATCCAATAGTATGTCTACCTTTCCCTATTTCACTTGAGATTGATATTTCTTCAAATTGATCACCCAAGTCTCTTTGACTCCATTTCCCAATGGCCCTCCCTTGCTCTTCCAACCAAACAATTTAGAAAAAATATGTACTATCATAACTAGCCTAAAATTCCTAGCAAACAAAACTAAATCTTACAAAGAAATCTCTCTTTGAGTCAAGGAGGGCTAGATCCTAGATTCCAAAGTGGTTTTTTGGTTACCTCTATCAACTTCTTCCTCAGCCTGAGAAATTATAGAGTGATAACATAGTGAAAACCATAATGGGGATATGGACATTTCATGTTCCTCGGAAAAGAATATCAAGTTCCAGATCTGATTACTAATGGTGGACAATGATCAGACACAAGAAGGATGAATCAACTACCTAGCGACTTCAATCGAATCCAACTCATTTTCAATTGAAAGACTCCACTAGAGGAAGAACCTGAAACATAACAAGACAATCTGTAAAGATCAAGTATTCAAGTTGGAATTTTATCCAAGACATAATAGGATTTATTTTTTATTATATCTTCTCTTTTCCTGATCCTGGTCAAGACCATACTGCTGAAACTTATGTTGACCATATTCAACCTGATGAGCCTCAAAATATTAAGCCTGATTTTACAGTTCGTGTACATACTCCTACACCTATTAAAATTCGAGATAGATACAAGTCTCTTGTCTTACCTCCTATACTCCATGATTTCCATGCAAATTATTACAAATATCTTCATAGGTTTGATGCATAATATGGTAACATGACTTCTGAAAAACACATTCAGGGTTTTGAACATTTTCTTGATATTTTTGAGGTTGAATAAGATGATGTCTATATTAGAATTTTTTCTCTATATTTGCAAGGTAAAGCTAAGGAATGGTTCAAAAATTTGTCGGCTACAAGCATTTGTGATTTCAATCACTTTGTGAAAGTATTCCTTAATAAATGGGTGATCAAGAGGAATCTTTTTCTCATTTTAGAAGAATATTGTCATTTGAAAATATAGCCAGGACAAATAGTACAACATTTTCCAGCCAAGTTCAATCAATTTTACCATTCAATGCATAACGATATAAAACCTCCTCTTTGTTTAGTTCTCTTACACTACCTGGATTCCTATGATCCAGAAATGGCATTTAATTTAAGAGAAAGGAATACTATAACACTTGAAGAAATGAAGAACAATGAAATAGGTGTAGAAGCAAATTTGATGATCAAAAAGTTAAAATTGAAGGAAAAAGGAAAGGAAAACATAGAGAATGAGCATTTTCCATCTTCCGAAGTGAAACTAGACATTCTGGCAAGCACAATGAAAGAAATGATGAAAAAGAATATCATGAGAGATGAACTTCTGGTTCAAAAACACCATGTTCCATATTTTGTAGAAAAAGAAAGGTTCATTGTTCCAAATAATTTTTCTACTTATCCTTCGTATCATAGAACAAACAATGATTGTTTTATGTATTCACTTCACGCCATGGAAAAATATGAAACTCAAAATTAGCTTGTGGAGGAGTAATCAGCTGATCTAATGTGTATTCTTGATGACATTGTTTATATGGATGATCTACCCAAGTATGATCAATATGATGATGACTACATGAAGATTGACTCTTCAAAGAAATCATCAACATATTTTTGGGAGGAAGAAGCTCTGTTACAACAACTCAAATATGATAATCAACCTGTGCATATTAATTATGACAACAATGAGGAAAATGCATAAAATATCAAGTAAGTGAAAGATCTTTGCCTTTATGTTTTCCCTCATTCCAATTTTTGAGAGAAAACTATAAACAAGAAGATAAGAAAGTTGTAAGCAATAATATGGGGACACTTTCTTATGAATCAGTTGAGGATGTCATTTGTGATATGGAAGTTGTTCTTGCTCCAAAATTGAATCCACTAAGCTACCTTGAGTTTCAAATCCCAGATGAAATCTTAGAGCCTGAAACAAATTATGAGTTAATGAAAAACAATTTTGTACCATTAAGCTTTAATTCATTTCAGTTTTTGAAGAAAAATCTCCATGATGTCCTAAATGATAAGTACATAGAAAATTATGAAGTTTCATTGGAACCAATGCAACAATCGTCTTAGTTTATACAGGATATAATAGTTGATGGTTTGGATGATTTGTGTAGTCAAAGTCATGTTCCATCAACTAGCTATGAGATTAAAAGAAATTATGATATAGACTTGATTAGGTAGTTGGCTTCATGGTCTTGTTTAGTAGAACTCTCATTACAAAGTTCATTAGAAAATTTGTAGCCATATCAAGAACTGTATAATGATATAAAAAGAATATGTGTCATACCCAATTATGACCATAAATTTGTTGAAAGTCAAGAAATAGGTCATGTCTTTCATGATCCCATAGCAGACTACCTGGAGTATTTTTTCAACTTAAATGATCATTCATGTTTTAAGAAATTTCCATTACACTATACATCTTTGATTTTGTGGACAAAAATTCAAGTTGTCCTTTTGATTATGCTAACAAGTAGTCAAGCAATCCACTTGTTTCAGCAACTACTTGACTGGCTTCATTGCCATTTTTGTATTATTTGATTCAACGTGATTTTCAGCAGTGTATGCTAGGTAATAGTGTGAAAATAAGCTCAGTGCCCTGATCATTTTTTCAAGCATTATTTCCAGTTTCAGTTGCAGATTTCAGTTTTCAAAATGATTTGGATCTCAATTTCAAGATTTTCGGTCACAAAGGTTTCATGACAGAGAAAGTTGCAGGTTTTGGGATCAATCCAATAGATAAGGCACTGGTATGCATATTCATAGATCTGTGGTTCTTGAAACCTCTTAAAAGAGATTCCATCCCCTATTGGAGCCTATGTTAGGGTCCTATAAATTATAGGAAGTGTGATTATTCAGTTTCTATCTATTGTTGCTCTCATGACAAAAGCTCCTAGCTTTCCTAGTTTCCTCCAATGACTTTGCCCCTGCATCCAATTTTCGTAATCCTTCATTCATGGCTACACCACTCACTCCCCTATCCAGTCATCTTATTTGCCACATCTCGCCCGCCAATCATTCCTGCACAAAATTAATGTTAGACAAGCTTAGGGTAAATGAAAAACAATAAGTTAATAAGTATTAGTGAACATTGTTTAGGATTATTAATTAGTAAATTAGGTTACTAGGTTACTAATTAGATTAGGGTATTAAGTAATAGTTTTAATAATAAATTAAAAAAAAAAATAACAAATAATTACTTTTTAAATAAATAATTAATTTTGAATAAGGAATAATAATTTTAACTTAAAATAATTAAAAAATTAAAATTATTAAAATATTAAATAAACATGAGTTTAATACAAAACATTATGAAAATAAAAAATAAAAAATAATTATTATTAAAACAAAAACAATTCAAAAACAAATGAATAAAACAATTCAAAACAAAAAATAAAACAAATAAAAATTAAAACGAATAAAAACAAAATAAATAATAAAAAACATATAATAAAAAAAATAAACTAATACTATCTCTATCCTAAGTCTCGTACTCCATATGTCCCATCCCAACAAATAACAAAACAAATCAACGATCACACTGCTATTTCGGACCCCCTGTGCCATCTGAACTTTAATGAGAGGGGGGGGTATGAAAAGTGGTTTTACCCATGCCACTTGTCGCCTCCCTATCATTTCAGACCCCCCTCGAAAACCATCTTTCCCTCTCTGAAAACCACTTTCCCCAATTCAAAAGTCATTTTTTACCCATTTCAACCAGTCATTTTTCGAGGCGATTTCCAGGAAAACCACGAGGGATTTTGAGAAACTGAAAGAGGTTTTTTTTTAATAAAGGGATGAACAAAAATAACCTCTCCTTCATTTATCATAGATATTATATAGTGAGAGAATCGAAATCATATTTGAACCCTATTTTTCGGGATTTAGGATTTTCTTGTTTGAGACATCTATTTCAAACCCAAACCCCAGAAAATTGGAGATGAAATTCAAAAACCCAAGAGAGATTTTTTCTCAAAAAAAGATGATATACAAAAACCTCCCCCATATTTTACACAACTATCTCAGAGAGGGATAATCAAAGACTTACTTGGACCCTATGTTTCATAATTTTGGGAGGTGAATAAATCAAAAGGGACCAATGGAAAAGATGAGAGGACAGTAAATAAATTCCGTGGAGGTACTTTAAACCTCATTCCAGATGTCAGTGACATGAAGACACTTAGCAGCTGAATATCAATAATCAATCATCAACAACCTCCATCAAATGAACAACTAGAAATCTGTGTTGATAAAAAAATTCCTTTATTTTTTGTGATTAGAGATACAGTTAGATTAGATATATCCTTCTCATTTATTACATGATATTTGTAATAAGTTTATAAATACTTCTCATTTTTCAGTATGAAGTGTGGAAAATTTGTAAGAAGGAATATTATCATTCGATGTAAAGTACTTGACTGAGGTCAATGAACCTTTTGCATTAATACAGGACAAGATGTTCATGATTCATGTACCATATCTATGTGGTGAAGTGCCTCTTCTGTAATATTTTTTCTATGTTTACATATTGATTTAGTTCTGAATTACTTTATAGAAGGTTAAATAACATAATTTGTTCAAATATACACTCTGACTCTCACTGTGTATAATTTAAATGTTTTCCTCTTATATTTAGTGGTTGAATTCTTAATTTCTCAGTTTCTCAATGGATCTTATCTCTTTTCTCCTATTTCATTTCATCCAAATTTACCAGATCTAGTAGTATGTCTACCTTTCCATGTTTCACTTGATCTTTATATTTCTGGAAATTGATCACCCAAGTCCCTTTGACTCCATTTCCCAATGGCCCTCCCTTGCTTTTCTAACCAAACAATTTAAAAAGAAACCTATACTATCATAACTAGCCTAAAATTCCCACCAAACAAAGCTAAATCGTATAGAGAGATCCCTCTCTGATTCTAGGAGGGATAGATCCTAGACTCCAAAGTGGTTTTCTGGTTACCTCTGTCAACCTCTTCCTCAGCCTAAGAAATTACAGAGTGATAACACTTCCCAAGCCTTTTGGAAATTTAGTCTTCTCCTTTGCTATTCATAAAGAGACTTCACACGACTTATGGTTTCTTCCAATGTCTTAGGGTCATCACATTGTATCTTATCACTAATAAATGATGAAACCCACTCATGTACCTTTGAATCTTCACATGTTCATCCTTGATATAAGGAACAATTTCAATAACTCTAAAAATCTTCTTTCATACTCATCTGTCATCATACTCCCAAGATTGATTTCAAGGAACTCCTTCATTTTCTTGTCATAGTAGCTCTTGGTTAAATATTTATTTTGGAAACACCTCTTGAACTCCCTCCAAGTCACATTCTTCTCATCAATTTGTTGCACTTGCACATACTGATCCCACCACATTGATGCCTTTCCTTTTAATAGATAGATAATTTTTTTCCTTTTTACCTGGGTAGACTAGTTATGCAATTGGAAGTATTTCCTCATACCCAACAACTAAGTATATACGTCTTCATCCTTATAATGCTCACCTTCAAATGTACGAGGCTATATCTTATTCAATTCTCCTTGTAGCTCGTCCACCCCAGTCCTTCTCTTATGCTTTCTGATAGGAGATGGACTCAAGATACTATACGCTTTCTTGAAAGAATTCTTACTAACACTTCTTTCTTCTCTTATTTTCTCATCATGAGACCAGGGACTTCTTGATATACTCGAATCTATCTCATTATCCATCTTCTTTTCTATTTTGTCCAGACTCTGCATCAATTTAACATTGAAGTCATCTTGTTAGTCCTTGGCTTTGATAAGCCTTCCGTTATAATCCTTATAGCTCTGGACATCTTTCTGCGATACTTTTATGGTTTCCACAAATTTATTGTGCTCCTCCTTAGATTATGTACTATCATCACCCAAGTCGACATAGAAATATCTGAACTCAGCATCAGAATTGTAAGTCCTCCATGCATCCTCCATGGTTTGACATTTTTCACTGACTTTGTCCTACTCTATCCCCTGATAATTATGCAAAATGTTCAGACAATAAAGATTTCTTAGACGATTTCATGCTACAACTACATGAAAACTTTGCACCATTTTGCTAGAATCCTTCCCTCAGATTTCTTGGATGATTTTAACACCCCAAACTCTAGTGTGCACACCCTCTTATCACTATCTTTGTGCACATCACAACTCTATACTGTACACCAATGGTTTTCTGTGCAAACTAAACTATGCAATGTGTGACACCAATTATTAGTGCACACATCTATTCATGATAGGCTATGGATCATACAAGTCTATTGTTGAAACAATAACTTTGATACCATAATGTAACATCCCCAACCATCCAAGCTAGACCATTCTACTCCATAGGCCATTCTACTCCATACAACACTTTGATATTTCTGTGATACGATAATGTAACATCCCCAACCACCCTAGGTTGGGCCACATTCCATAAGCGACTTAGTGACCCATTCCCTACCCTCAATAACTTAGAATAAAAACATATCCACATTACTCTTTTCCAGAAATATTATTAAATAATTCCCCAACACTCATGACTCACTCCCTTTTCCCTTTTCTGTTGAAGTTGTCCCCCCATCTCTTTTCGTCTAAGTCTTAATGCGCACATCGATGCAATATTATATTAATAACTGAGTATAATTATATGTATAGGCACACTAGGCTATCTACATCTAGGCTGACCAACCCCATAATCACACAAGATCTTCGACCTTAATACATGTCCAATTATATATATATATATATATATATAACTTAGCTTTGCACACTTCCATTCATTACTGCACACTTTCCCAAGTGCGCGCAACGCATAAAATGTGTGCACCATGTCTTTGATAACACTTCTCCAAACACTACTTTGATGCAAGCAACACCAAAACCAGGTGCCAACAACTCACCAACCCAAATGTACATTTACATTTATACTTAGTTCCAATAGCTCACCATCCCATATGTCTTATTACAAAGGGTTCTAGATCAGGCAAATTACAAGCACTTGCAATGGACCTCACAATGACATCCAACGAAGTGGCCAAGGACTCTCTGTTAGGTTCTCTTATCCCCCTTAATTCATTTACAAGCATTATCAACGTGGTCAACCCCGCATCAATATGTGTTTTTATGTTGGGTGGTTGTGATGGGTTGGGGTTTCTCTCGCCTTGGTCTTCTTGTGGGTGATTTACATCATCTCTAGGTTCTATTTTTCAATATTTGTTGCAATTTAATAAGTGCACTTAGGACAAAGGTATTACAAACAACAATTTCATTTGAGGATATTGGAGGAAAGAAAGATTAGAAACAACCCATGAATGTAGAATATCATGCAATGATGAAGAACCAAACATGGGAGCTTATGTCTTGTCCTAAATGAATAAATGTTACAGGGTTCCAAATGGGTTTATAAGACAAAAATTAAAATGGGGCCATAGAGAAATTCAAATAAAACTGAATAAAATAATTATTTATCTTGCTTCAAGTCTTAGCTCACATATTCATCAAATTTATGTTAAGAATACATTATTTATTGGGAATATCCATGAATAAATATATATGGACCAATCCCTTGGTTTAGTACATAGAAAACATCCACACCTTTTTTACATGTTGAAGACAATCTAATTTTTCATGCTAGCATAAAAAATCAGGCATACCTGGCTTGAGTTGGTGGCAAAATCATGTTCTTTGCTCCTCTTGTGCTCCTCTTCACTTGCTCAATCAACGAAAAATGTGAGGCGTTGTGTGCAAATAGACAGAAATCGTGTTTGTGGTACCTTAAAACATGGCACAACAGGAACGTGAACGTGTGCACGTTCTTAGGAACATTCACGTGTTCTTAAGAACGTGCACGCGTTCATACCAACCTACCTATGTTATATGTTGAGTGGAGATTCAGCATTTTCCAACATCGTGCTCATCATCTTGCTACTTTTTCGTCCACCAACTGTTTACACTCACCCTAAAGTATTATTGCAATGGCAAGAGACACACTTAGAATTTCAAGAGTAAGCATATTGATGTAAAATATTACTTTGTGAGAGAAATGATTGAGTAGGCATATTGATGTAAAATATTACTTTATGGGAGAAATGGATGAAGTAGATGTGAAATTTACAAACTACAAATTAAATAACTGTAAGGTAATGAAATGAGATAATTTTGTCTTGTGTGGAGACATTGACACTTCTTCAAAGTGATTACAAAGTTGCTTGTTTTAAAGGATAAATTTTTAATGTGAAAATTACATGCGAATTCCATGCTTTAATATCGATCTATCATGTAATAATTGCGATATTTAATAATGTCAGCCGAATCCAAATTTTTGACCTCCTAATATGCAAGTAATGTTTTGTTTTATAATATAGTGGACAATTAATTATAATTTTTCTTAGATTTTCTTATTTAGTGGAAAAACATAGTGGACAAATAATTAGATTTTTTCTCAGATTTTGTTTGGCTTTGCCTCGTGTCAAATACTTGCGTCCTCTCCTCATGTGGCCTGGTGTCATCCATTCCCTCATGAATAATATTCACTCTCCACGTGAATATTATTCACCCTCCACCATCTTATATGACCTTCGACTTGCACCCAGCCACTCACGCACGCACCCACTTCAATTTGCACCCAGATGCCCATGCACACACGCACGCACCCAGAGGGCTATAAGTAGGATCTGTTCCACATATTGGTAAGCAATGATAACATTTGATATTTGCTAACAAGAGTTTGATTAGAGATTATAGAGAGACTTTCTGTAGTGAGAGGCCATGTCGTCCAGCTCAGTTGCATTGTTGGTGGCACTAGTGTTCGTGGTCATGGGCAGCATTGCAGAAGCCGCGGATACCAAGTTCCTGTCGTCTGCGTGTAACACGGAGAAGATCCCACGGGGAAACCCATTCTACAAAAATCTGAAAGAGACACTCGAAGATCTGAGGAAAAATACCGCGTACAAAACATCGTATGCAGGAAGCAGAGGCGCACCCACTGCCTACGGCCGCGCCATATGCAAGCAGTCGATCTCTCAGTCTGATTGCACCTCTTGCCTCTCTAAATTTTCCAGTCGCAACTACGGCATTTGCGGTAACGCCATCGGTGCTCGAGTTCAGCTCACTGACTGTTATATGCAGTACGAACAACGTAGATTTTAGTAGTTTTTCTAAATAGTGTGTGTATATATATATGTAGTGTTGCGCAATACCCGCGTACATATATTCATGTATGAAATAAAACAGTAGTGCGCTCTTCATGATGTGCTAAGGCTATTGTCACTACTACAACGATAGCGCAGCATTTTCTGGTCCTCTATATAAAGTTGTTTTGTTTTAGCATAGCGTTTTCCTCTAGCGAACCATGTTTTCAATTGAAGATTTACTTACTTATATATATATAATTGTTTGTTTCAATAAATATTTTGAAAAATAAAAAATTAATTGAAAAAAATCACATTAATAAAAAATGAAAATAATCCTTATTATATAAAAAGAGAGTGTTTCATTCTAGAAATGAATAAAAAGTACATATTTATTTCTTTAGGACTTTGGCTAACCTCGACTAACCCCAGTCAATCCTGATCAACCCTGATCAAGTCCTACCCCCCTTATCTAATAGATATGATCTCAGTTTATCTAAGTGAAGAGTTAGCCTTTATGGGAAGGTCAATCCTTCGACCCCTCAACACACACCTGCAGTACCTGAACCCATAACTTCATTTACAAAGGCATTATTACGACGTACTTTGACCTTTCATCATTTTGGATCTACATAAGCCAAAGCCCATAGCACTAGCGACGTCTCCAGCATAAATGCGAGCACCAATAAAATTGTATTCATACAGTAGGGTTCTTTCCTCCATATAATTAGGTATATCCTTTTCGTCTTTGCAATGTTGGAAACCTAATCCACTTAGGGTTATGGTATTCCTCACTTGACGAACTGTGAAAGTTCAAGTGACTGTAACGATCATCAAGATTCCAAGAGACCTTGGAAGATACCTTGAAAAGGTCGTGAGAGGACTAACTACATTAGCTTGATGGGTGGGGCAATGTAGTGTTCCAGATATAAAAGAGTATGAACATAAATGTTTTAGCTAGAAATGGCAAAACACAATGATATAACTAGAACAATACCATAATAACACCAGAAATAGCACCTTTATTAATGATAGCAATGTTCACTTGCCTCTTCGAGGGGGCAACCTCCAACAAAGCAGAATTCAAGACAAAACTTGTCACACCCTCTACTCCTATTTATACTAAATATGTCTATCCAAAAGAACAATCTAGAGGAAGATCCTTCTAGAAGCGGAAGCCTCTATTAGGTCTTTCTACATTTGACTTATTCTTCCTTATTGCTAGGCCTTATTAATATTGGTATTTATTACATGGAAATATATTATTCTACCTACATTATGGTTTAGGGAGGTTAGGTCCCTAACATGTCCTCCCCCTTAAAAACAGCCTTGTCCTCAAGGCTTGAGATGGAGGAATTGTTGCAGAATGGTAGTTGGTTCCCAAGTGGCACATGCTGGAATTGTATCTTTCCACTGGACAAACACTTCCTTGATGTTTCACCGACACAGATGACGCTCACACTAGTCCAAAAATTTTTGTGGTTGTAACTAGATGAAGCATTCTTCTTCCAACTCAAGAAGGTTGGTTTGAGTTTCGCACTTAGTTCCAATCACCTTCTTTAAGAAAGAGACATGAAAAGAAGGACAGAGATTTGAATGACTGGGCAAAGATAACTGATAGGACACCTGTCCCACACACTTGAGAATGGTATAAGGACCATAAAATTTGGGCACCAGTTTTTGAAAATAATCATCCTTGAGAGAATTTTTCTTATAAGGTTGTATTCAAAGAAACACCTAGTCTCCTTCGACAAATTGACGTTCATAGTGACCTCGATCTGCCTGTTGCTTCATGCAATTATGGGCCATGACCAAATTCTCTTTGAGGGTATGGAGAATAGCCTCTCGAACTTTAAGCGTTTGGTCAACCATCGGGACCTTTGATACACCTAGAAGGTATGAGAGAACCAAAGGCTTTCAGCAGTTTTTCTAAAAAATGCGCATAGTGTTGCTCAATACCCACGTCCATATATCCATGTATGAAATAAAACAATAGTGCACTCTTAATGATGTGCTGAGGATACTGCCACTACTACAACTATCGCGCAACATTTTCTAGTCCTCTATATAAAGTTGTTTTGTTTTAGCGAAGCATTTTCCTCAAGTGAACCATGTTTTGATAAATATTTATTTAAATATTTTGAAAAATAAAAAATTAATTGAAAAAAATCACATTAATAAAAAATGAAAATAGTCTTTACTATATAAAAAGAGAGTGTTTCATTCACACCTTAAAAAAGGTCGTGAGAGGACTACATTAACTTGATGGATAGGGAAAGTTGTAAGCTATATCTCAGTCATGCATTCATTTCATAAACAATGCATCTAACCCTTATAAGGAAGTATAAGGAAGAGATACACCTATCATATGTTCATTGCATAAACCATACACCTAACCCTTATAAGGAAGAGATACACCTAACATATGGACATAATTTATTTAATATGTAAGTGACATAACTAATACATACATAAACAATGCACACCTAAATGATGTACCCATAGTTGAATAATACCCCATGCACACCTAAATGATGTACCTAGAGTTGAATAATACCCTACCATGCTCATTAATATTAACGATTTTAAAATTACTTGAAAGTTTAACAATATATTGCTTTGTAATAAAGGGGGCAAAAGGGTATTTTAGTATTCCTATGGATATATGTATGGGGGAGTGTATTTTAATTTGCATATGGACATGATATAGAAAAGTAACACATATTCATTCTATGCACATCTTTAGTAAGTAGAATTATGTTGGTTTTGAAGGTACAAGGAGGAATTATGAGGATTAGTGAGTTAAATGTAGACAATATATTAAAACTAACATATTATGGTTATAAATAAAAGGGGTAGGGAAATCTCACAAAAGAAATGGATACTCACGAAGCCATGTGAGAATAAGGGCTTTTATAATTGGAAAGGTGTTTTATTAGGAAGATAAAAAAATAAAATTGGGAGATAGAAAAGGAATTATAGGTATTCATTAATATTCCATGAAAAATGTTTTATGTTGTATGTTTACTAAGCGAGATTCCTATAGAGGAATTTAACCTAAACACATAAATAATGCAACTAATACATACACACAACCAATAAACATAAAGATATATGATATACCTAACCCACACACATGAGCAATGCACATAGAATATGTTGCACATAAATGATGCACCTAACCCACACACATAAATGAAATAACAGAAGAAACACACTTTAAACCCACATACCTACATACACAATTCACTGACACTTAGGAAATACATTCACACACAAAAGTGATGAACTCTGAACATTTACAGATGAATTAAAAATGAAAATAATAGATAATTAGGTTAGGGGATGTTTGTTCCTCATTAACTTTGACTATCATTATCTTCTAAATGTTTTATAGTCTTTCTATAATAATTTATTATCTAATAAAATATTGTTATTGAAGATATGGAGACCATTATATCTCTTACACTTGCAACTCATATTCTATTTTGGAATGTTAAGAAATCCGAAGGTATCTAAATTTTTGGCTTATTACTCAAGAGAAGAATATTATATTATTACATTGCAAGTATTTCTTTATAATATTTCCATGTGTCTCACTTTTCGAATACACTCATATGTGTTTCTTATATACTAATCACTTCGGCATTTTTTTGTATTGTTTGCATAGAAAATAGTATGTAGCATTGATTCTTTCAAGATTAATCTTATTTATATGCTTAGCATACTAATAATCAATTATTTTTAAATCAAAACCATTGATGTTTAGTATGTTTTTTTTCATATATTAATTACTTTGGCACTTTCTTGTTCTTTATTGTTTCTTAGAAAAGAGTATGTTGCATGATTCTTTCTAGATTTATTTTATTTATATGCTTAGTATACTAATAACCAATTATCTTTAAATCACAACAAATGATTAAGTATAAGGAATATTTCAACTACCATGTATATCTTCATAGCGTTCATTTCATTGGTTTTAGATAACTCATTTTTAAACATTATGGTGGATAATAAACATTATATTATTATTAACTCCTCTTGTGTCTTTGAATTTATTAACGGATGAGTGATGAATGATCTCTTGACATAGGGTAAAAATTAATTTGCATGGAGATATTGGAAGTCATATCCTTCACCACTTCAATAATGTTTTTACTTAATATCTTTGCATGCCATCATCTTGACACATCGATGAGTCTATGGGTTTTAAAAGTTATTGAGGGTTTATTATTTAATTTGGTATGACTTAATTACTAACTCATTTGTATCATTTTTATGTGTTTCCCTCTACTGCCCTAGCAATATGCTAAGTATCTCATGCACATATCCTTGGGATTAAACAAAAACTAAATCCACATGCATCTATAGACTCGAAAGGGTTGTTGATCATTGATGAAGAAAAGTTATGAACCTTGGATCTATTGGACGTACACATTGAAGTTAAATCATGTGCAATTTTACACCCGAAGATGTTATTAGTTGTTGATCAAGAAAACTTTGGAGGGCTTGGATCTTTTGGAACAAAATGTCAATGTTTAAAATCATGCAAGTATAAGTCCATAAAGTTCATTCATGGGACACATGGAAATAATTATTATTCTTACAACTATCTTTGTTGTATATGGGATCACTCTACTAGTTAGCCTATGTGGATATACAATATTAATCCCTACTATCATTCAATCCATGGTGCAACTACTTGGTCATGGAAGAAAAATGTCTTCTTATATGGAATGCTCATCACATTTTGTTGAATGGTGTTGTCATTGATGTCAAATTCAGTCATTGGTGATCAACATGAAGAAGCCTGTGGGTTTTCTTGAAGGAGTCTCGAAAGTGGTCCCCTTATGGCGTAGCTTTATGCATGGCTCTTAGGGGAAGATACTTTGAATAATCCCTAAAAACAAGTGAATAATATCTTAAATTCAAGTGAAGAAGACTACATATGTCTAAGATAAATATTGCAATATCGAGATTGTTGAAAGTATTATTTGTTGTCAATTTGGATACGCTATATTTGAGGTAATTTTAACCCTATATAAATAAATCCAATGGAATCACAAGTTATATGTTTAGAAAGTGTATTATGAGACCTTTCCAATGGTATATGGAAGTCCCTATAACTCCCTAGGAATGAGAAGATATGAATTTTTTCGTTCGACAACCAAGTTAGAAAACTGAGGATAGTTCAACCGGGTCGCCCTGAAACTAAAAATAGGTACATAACTACTATGAATACAGTATGGATTTTCTCATTTTTAGTGTATCCAAGATTGTTATATCTTAGCACAAGTTTGCTAGTAAAGGTAATAAGAGGATAATGAGATCTTATGAAAGATATTTTCTAGTCTAATGATTATGTTTCAATCATTGCTATGGGTTCACTATAGTATGAAAGGTTGATTCTTTGAAAAGGTTTATATGTCATTGTTGGGGTTTATGTGTGGACCCATGTGGACTTAGGATTTCTATGTGGACCCAGTTGGATGATAATTATGTATCAATGATAGTGACCAAGACAGCGACAATGACCGAGACAATGATAGTGACATTGACAATGGTAGTTACAAGTTGATTATTTTATATACATATTTGAGGGTGAAAGGAAGGGGAAAGGAAAGGGGTTTGAAGCCTCCTTCCAGATGGATATGTAGAATCTAGGGATTTGTAGTTTCCTTTAGGTTGGAGCCTATAAATTAGGGGGTTGAAACCTCCTTTCCATTGGATCTGGAGAATCCTAGAAGTTGTAGCTTCCTTTGAATGTAATCTTTTTATTATATAAGAAATGAATTATGTGGATTTCCACGAAAATCTCTTGTGCACTATGTATTTGTTCTACTTCTCTTTCTTTTATATTGGGATGCATTTATTTGATTGAAAAGTTAAAGTTTTAAAAGGTGTTAAATTGTACTTTATATTGATTCACCCCACCTCTTAGTAGCAACAATTGGAATTAGATTTGGTTACCTTCAGAACACTCTAATCACTGGAAATAATATCATGAGAAAAAATGGAAAGCCACATTCAAAATGGGATTCCACTATTTCATGGAAATAATTATGCATACTAGAGCAACAAAATGCAAACTTACTTGACAACTTCAGGAGTGGATATCTAGCTCTCATTTGTAAATGGCTATAAAGCTCCAAAAAAATACTCCAACTGATACATGTGAGAAGAAATTAATGAGCTATAATTCAAAGGCTAGGCATGTTATCATAAGTGGATTGACACCAACTGTTTCTAGCAAGGTGATGACTTACAGCACAACCAAAGAGGTTTGGGATAAAATTCAAAATATTTATGAAGGCGATCCTAAATTCAAGTAGGGCAATATTCAATGACACAGAACACAGTTTGAAAACTTGAAAATAAATGAAAAGGAAGATATCACAACCTATTTACTCAAAGTAGATTAATTTGTCAATTACATCAGAGGATTAGGCTAATAATTCAAAGAATCCTTGGTTGTATAGAATATGTTGAGATCACTTCCTTTGAGATATCATGCCAAAGTGTTGACCATTGAATAAACTAGGGATTTGACCAAAATGAAAATGGATGAACTACATGGGACCCTCACAACATATGAAATGAGAACAGATACATAACACAACATATGAAATGAGAACAGATACAGAAAATGGATAGCCAAACAAGGAAGAATATTTTAAATCCACGAAGAAAATAAGGAACAAATAACATAGGGTAGAAGAAATACAAATGATGAATCAGATGAAGAAGAAGCATATTTCGTAAGGAGGCTCAAAAGGGGAACTGACAAATAAAAAGGTAAGTTATCCTTTAAATGGTTCAATTGTGGTAGAGTAGGAAACTATGCTAATAAATGTCCTTTTGAAGAAAATAATTTTTTCCACAATAAAAAGAGTCTCTAGTCCAAGGAGGACAACGATTCTTCAGATGAAAGCGATCAAGAAGAAAGGGAAGTTAGGAAAGTTCTCTTCATAACTAAAGAAATTCAGAATAATGACCACAAAAATTATGAAACAAATGAAATTAATTTTGAAGAAGAGTCTGATGAAGAGACAAAAGAAATAAACACAGAATGTTTCTGGGGAAGAAAAGACATCACATAAAGTGAATAGGAAGAAAAAGAGATTCTTGAAAAATTGAAGCATGCTGAAGAAGAAAATATCAAGCTTAGAAACAAAAATAGAGAGTTAAAAAATGAATTGAAAACTTGTGAAAAAAAGAATCATGAGATTGAAAAGGAAATTGAAAGATTGGAGGAGCAGTTAGATAAATCCAAGAAGACTGAAGATTATGAGAAATTGAAAATATAATTGGATTGCACAACAAAAGAGATGATGTTGACAACGAAAAAGTTGAATTATTACAAGAAATTTGAAGTAAGTATTTAAAAGTTAGAGGAAATTCCTAGCAAATAGAGATCACCTATGGATAAGACAAGACTTACATATGAAAATACTTTGAAGACAAAAAACACAGATAAAACAAACAAGGAAGATGAAGGAAATTATAGAAACTATGCAAATGACTTAAGAAGTGGAATCAACAAACAAAAGGGATTTGAAGAACACCAGGAAAATGACACCTCCAAATGGAACAAAAGATCATAAATTAGAAGGGGTGCGACACCAATAAGGTCCTTTTCTACCAGGTACGAGGATATTTTTCTTGGTCATTTTTATGCTTGCAGAAACTTTGGACATAAAGCAATTCACTATAAAATCAATGTAAGAAACAACTATATGAAAAACATAAATGGTTATGGATATCCAAAGGAAAATCATGTAAACAATAGATTAGGAAATGCTCATGAATTTGTAAACAAAATTACAATCAATTTGATCCATTGATGGATCAGAACATTGTATGCTACAAATACAATACTCTTGGTCACAAAGAATGATATTGTAGAGATATGAAACAATATGTTCTTATCATAAAACCAGCTACAATATGGGAAAGAAAAGAGAATCCAAACAAGGAAGATTATCGATTAACACTGCTTGTTGAAAATAAAGAAGATGAATGGTACATAGATAGTGGGTGCTCAACACACATGATTGATGAACAAAACAAATTATTCACCTTAAAGAAAATAAAAAGTCGTAGTGTTTCATTTGGAAATGACTCCTCTGTCAAAATACTTGGAAAAGGTGTATTGAGCCTTGGAAGTGAAATGTAAAAGAAACAAATGTATTACTAATTGAATATTTGAAGCATAATCTCCTTAGTGTCAATAAAATATGTGATTAGGGATACAATCATAAGTTTTATTTCCGAAGATTTGAAATTAGAGAATAAGACTCAGGGAGATTGGTGAAGTCACACAAAATAGCTCCAAGGACTATAACAAGGAAGGAAAGGATAAGAAGACAAAACAGGAAGGTGCAATACTATTGAGTGCCATGAGTTCAGGGAAGAAGCCCCAAAGAGAAGAGTTACCCTTTTCCATTGATGTCAAAGAGGGAGACAAAGATCAGGATCATGATGATAAGGGAAGTATGAGTGTTTCCATCAATGACAAAGGGGGAGCTCATTGAATGGCGTTCTCATTGATGTCAAAGTCAGTCATCAGTGATCATCATGAAGAAGCCTATGGGTTTACTTGAAAAAGTCTCCAAAGTGGTCCCATTATGGCATAGATTTAAGCATATCCATCACAGGACGACACTTTGAATAATCCATAAAACCAAGTGAACAATCCCCTAAATTCAAGTGAATAATACTACAAATGTCCAAGATAAATATTGCAAGATGGAGATTGTTGAAAGTATTATTTGTGGTCAATTTGGATACCCTATATTTGAGGGAATTTTTTCCATATATAAATAACTCAGATGGAAGCACATGTTATATGGTTGGAACTATTATTTTCATACATTTACAACGGTATATGGATGTCCTCTAACTCCCTAGGAATGAGGAGAGATGGATTTTTCCGTTCGACAACCCAACCAAAAAATTGAAGATAGTTCAACCAAGTTGGCCCAAAAAATAAAAATAGGGACAAAGATAGTATAAATACATGATGTATTTTCACATGTTTAGTGTATCCAAGCTTGTGATATCTTAGCACAAGTTCAGTAGAAAATTTACTAAGAGGATAAGGAGATCTTATAAGGGATAGTTTCTAGTCTTATGGTGATGATTTGATCATTGCTATGGGTTCGCTATAGTATGAAAGGTTGATTCTTTGCACGAGTTTCAATGTGATTGTTAGGGTTTATGTGTGGACTCATGTGGGCCTAGTATTTCAATGTGGACCCAATTTCTATGTTGACGCAGTTGGATGATAATGGTTTATGAATGATATTGACCGAGACACTGAAAGCGATTGAGACAATGACAAGTTGATTATTTTATATACATATTATAGGGTGGAAGGAAGGGTCGAAGAAAGGGGGTTGATGCCTCCTTCTAGTTGGAGAATCTAGGGATTTGTAGCTTTCATCAGGTTGGAACCTATAAATTAGGAGATTGAAGCCTCCTTCCAGTTGGATATGGATAATCTTGGAATTTGTAGCTTCCTATGAATGTAATATTTTGATTATATACAAAGGTATTCTATGGATTTCCACGTAAATTTGTTGTGCATTGTGTATTTATTCATCTAATCTTTATTGTATATTTGGATGCATGTAATTGATACTGATTCACCCCCCTCTCAATATCAACACATTTGTCACTAGCTAAATCATAGAAAGAATTGAATTGTATAATAGGCGGTTCATTGTTTCGTAGTAGGGAGGTGATGCAAATGGTAGTCTCGAAGTGGCTATGAGATGCTAACTAATTGATACATGAACAAAAATAATGGTCCAACTAAGGAGATCAAAATGAAGATATGCCTCACTCCTTCGACCTTTCAAGGATGCTATCTACGGGCATCATGGAATCCAAATGATGATAACCAAGACTTTCATGCTCATATCATGTTTTTATCATGGTAAAAGGAGTCAAAACTAAAGAAAGTCGCTAGAGCATGCCAGATGAGTTTACTAAGTTCAAAACTCATTTCAATTGCTTCTATACTCTGATCAACAATAGGCCATATCTTCTAATGTAACTTCAGACAATGATGAAGTATGCACACTATGAGAATGAAAGCACTCACTATATCTGCATTGAATTTAAAAATGTCTGAAAGAAAAACCATTTGGAAGAAGTTCCCATTATGTCTATATGAATTACTCAACTCCGAGTTTATCAAAAGATGTCATTGATGCTATTCAATTCAGTAAAGGAAATTCACATTTCACATCAGTATCAAAGAACAAAGAACTTGAGGAATCTTCTTTGTGTCATAAAAAGGACTACGATGTGGAAATATGCACGTTGAATCAAAACCAACTTGACGTAATTATAGAAAATGAAGAGGATGGATCTGGATTCATCTCGTAGAGCTCTTTCACATATTGAAATAAAGATAAATATGGAAATCATATAAGCGAAAACATGTTCGAGAACCTTCAAGAAAAAGCACCTGTAAGAATTACTTTGTTAAGGATGCTTATGTTGGTGATCCTACCAACACCAATGTGGACATTCTGGATTTTGTGGGGAAGAAATTGAGTTTTGTTAAAGAACTGGATGGAATCAGTTGTTGGATTCCTTGGAAATTTAGGTTAACCAAATATTTTTGAAATGTTCACTGAACTTTCATTCTATTTGTTAAGATGTGGGAGAGGGATCCAATAATTTATTACAATGCTATAAAATGGATTTTGACGATCCTTATGAAAATAATGAAGAAAAAGTATAAACACTAGAAAAACAAGGGAGGTTGCATAGCAACAAGTCCCTGCCGAGATGGTAGAGGAGCTTGTTGTTCGTTACTTAGCTTTTAAACGCTAATCTGTATTATGCTAGTTCCAGGTACGGTAGCAACATATTCGCCAGTTCTAGTACCAACAACAAAGTAACCACCATCTGCTTCCATGGGATGGAGGGGAAATTGCCCTTCTTCGAAATTTTCTAAGAAGATTTGTCTTAATTGTGTGAAAAGCCTTCTTGAATTTTCGATTTCAAGTCAGTTGAGCACCCATTTGCCAATGTGAAAATCAAAATACTTAATCGAGTTCGTTGAAATATTCCACATATAAAACCTTTCATTCCATGCAAAGAAAACATGGTTATCATCCCACTTGTATCCATTTACGTCTAGCAGAGACCATTCTATAGTATTTACATCCAACACCATCTGAAACGGTCGCGCGTCCACGAACTTCTCTTCTCTCTTTTCTACTAAGTGTGGATCGTTATTCACAGCTATGGTTACGATCAAAGGTTTCCCCACCACCATGTGATTTAAGATAAGGAGCTGGAGGCGTCGTCAAGGCGGTGGAAGAATTTGTCTGGGAAACAAGAAGTCATTCTTGCAGGGATGGAATTGCCATCTGATGTGATAATCAGCATTCAGACAAAATAGTTGAGAGTCGTAGACTTGACTAGTTTTATGGAAAAGATAAACTTGAACACGTCATTTGTTGGACGTGGATGCAAGACCACCTGTTTTCTCCAGGGTTGAACGCAACAACTCGAAGATGCCTCTCTCCTTCTCATACAACTAGTGTCTCACCGGGAAAGAACTCAGTGCTTTTCCTACCTAAACTGGGGCCAGATACTGCTAGCTAGTGATATTCAATCAAGTGCTCTGAACAACAACCAAAGAAGGATTAAATTGCTCTTCCCGTAAGAACAACAATAGTAAAATGCCAAATCTCATCTTCCAGGGCCCTGCGTTGGACCATACTTTAAACAGGCGAAAGATGCAATGAAGGCCCAACTCACTACATACCCTACAGGGCAATAGGTAAGAGGCTATTTCTTCGCATCATAGCTAACGCCGCGTTTATTAGGCTAGAATTGTTACTAACTTTCTTTTTTTCAATGACAATCGCATACAGAGAAATCTCTTGGGTACGACTGCAATAGATTCATTCTGCAACATGGATCTCTCTGACTTGACCTCTTGCAGTTATGCTTTAATCACACACAACAGGTTTCTAGCAAAAAATGTCACGGAGATAATCAGTCTCTCAAGCTTCTGCTTCGCGATTCCTTATCTTGCCGAAGTCTTTAAATTCGGGCTGAAGAACCCAAATACAACTTCCTGTGCGTTCAAATTACCCTTATCGTTGCCCAAAACGAAAAATAAGAGTAGTCTTCTTCTAATCTCCACCTTTGTGGGACGCTATCGTTATGGTCGTTTATCTTTCCGCATTTTTTACTGTTTATCTCCTACGGGCAAGGAGGAACCACGATGTTGCACACAAATAGTTTGTAAATAGGAACAGAGAACTCTTGGAGGCAACCATCAGGGCGGATGCTTGCGCATTGTTGTACAACATACAGGACATAATGGGTGCAACCTGAAATTTTAGCGGGGCCAAGCGGCTTGGTCAGGAGAATTTCAGGACCGGGATAGCTTTGAACAGGTTGTAACAGCAAAGCAACGACTACCCTACTTCGAAAAAAAGACTACACTAGAACCTAATGCAACCACTTTCCTGGAAGGTGCTAAAAGTGATCATAGATATCCATCGCCTGCAGAGAGACATGGAACAACCAAGCTATATAAAGTACTTGAAAGCTTTACATTAGGCTTATTTTTTCTAATCTAGTGATATTTCTGAGTGGGTTTTGTTCAATACAGAAAAATTGCACATACAAAGGGATTTACTTTTGTGGAACTCCACCTTCTGGTTG